>CAUYRH010028171.1:0-66771 GCA_963574655.1 Perodicticus potto
TAGTGATTAAGAAAATGCTATGAGGGCTATCTCTCACAGTACGATCAAAATGTTTCTGATTGTATATGAAGCACATTCTGCCCTATGATTGCACCAATGTACACAATTATGATTTAATAAAATTATTAAAAAAAAAAAGAACAAGCAAAACTTTGATTAAATTCCTTCTCTATCTGAAAATTTTTGAGTTTCTAGAAAACAAGTTAACAATTGTCCTCAGATGTCTGTTTTAGCTATAAAGAAACACAGATGGCTGTTCCTGGGAGCTTAGGGGAAGCTTCCTTGTATGCTCTGAAGAAAAGGAAGGGAACACAGTGGCTTTAAAAAAAAAAAATCCTTTCATTTATAATTATGGCCACTGTCTTTAGCTTGAAATATTGGATATGACTTGTGTTTTGAAAAGTAGCCTGTTGCTGTTGAAATAAAATGTAAATTATGTGGATTTTTCAAGGAGGGAAACATTTTAAAAATGAGTTAGTAAAGTACTCCCACATTTCATAATTTTTAAAGTTACTCCATGGTGACATCTTTAATCATTTGAAAGAAGGACCACATTGTTGGCGGCCTCTTAACTCTTTTCTGTGACACTGGCACCTTGAACTTTTTCTCTCCTGGCACTAAGTCAACTTCTTGTCTCTCATTCCTCTCCATTTTCTTTTTTTACAAATAGCTTCCCACTTAAAACTTAAGAAGTGTCCTCTGGTGCCCTTACGTAGCTGTGTCACCGTTGACTTTGTTGTACAGTTTAGAGTGTATGTCTACATGTACTGGGTCCTGTACAGTTCTGAGCATTTTGTAGAAATTCAGTGTAAAACACTATGTTCAGCAAATTTTAGTTAGATCTATTTTTAAGAATTTATTTTTAAGGGTGGCGCCTGTGGCTCAGTGAGTAGGGCGTTGGCCCCATATACTGAGGGTGGCGGGTTCAAACACGGCCTCGGCCAAACTGCAAAACAAAAAAATAGCCGGGCGTTGTGGCAGGCGCTTGTAGTCCCAGCTACTCGGGAGGCTGAGGCAAGAGAATAGCCTAAGCCCAGGAGTTGAAGGTTGCTGTGAGCTGTGTGATGCCACGGCACTCTACCGAGGGCGATCAAGTGAGACTCTGTCTCTACCAAAAAAAAAAAAAATGTATTTTTAAGTTTCAAGGCTAATTTGTTTTGGTTCTGCCATTCTTGTTTGGCATATTCAGCTCTCCTAGCCCTGTATGCTCCTACATTTTTCTGCTTACCTCGACTTTATTTAATTGGTCCCTGAATTTCAGAGGAACAACCAAGATAGAAATGAGCCAGGAAAGATGCATCTCTGGATTTCTTCTAACTCACCTTTGCCCTACCATCGTGTGAGGAGGAAACATGGAAAACAGCCTAAGTCTCTGCCCCCTTAAAGCCTGCATTGCATAGCATGGAACATGCTCAGACTTTATTTTCCACCAATCTAAAGTTTTCAACGATTAACTCATCCTTTATAAGTAGGGAGACCAGATGATTTTCATGGATACATTGCTCTTTCTGTGACCTTTTATTCTTCTGTCCCAGTTTCTTTCTAGGAGATGCTCAAACCCTTAAGCCCAGGTTTTCCCCTTTACCTTTTGTCACGCAGGTTCTCAGCCCGCTGTTCTTCCCAATTACTTTCTCAGATGTTGCCATCAGTCTCACTAGTGGTCTTTCCTCAGTCTTCTGCTGCAAACTCTGCTTTTTTTGACCCAGATGACAACCACTTGATTTTGTCCCAGTGATCCTGTCTTTTCCTCAGTTTCCTTCTGCGTCCAGATCATTCCCTGTCTGGATTCTTGCTGGCGTCTCTGGTTCCTTGAAAGCGTAAGTGTCTGCCAGCAGTCCCCTAGGATGAATTTCACTGGCTTCGTGTCTGTGAGCTCTCACCCTGTCTCCACCTGCACGCGGGGAGCTCCTCTGAGTCCACTCCATACTCTCTGCGGCACTGTATCACCCACAGCCTGTCTTCTGCAGCTCTTCGCAGTGGTTCTCGTCCCTTTTGCCTTTCTTTCTTCTTTCTAGATCAGAAAACTTTTTTTTTTTTTTTTTTTGAGACAGGCTGTTGCCCAGGCTAGAGTACCATGAAGTCATAGCTCACAGCAACTTCAAACTCTGATCCTCTTGCCTTAGCCTCCCAAGTAGCCGATACAACAGTTGTGCTCCACAACGCCTGTCTAGTTTTTCTGTTTTAAGCAGAGACAAGGTCTCTTGCTCGGGCTGATCTTGAACTTGTGAGCTAAAGCAATCCTCCTGCTTCGGCCAATGAGGGTGCTAGGATTATAGGCATCAGTTACCACTCCTGGCTTAGACCAGAACTCAAGAGAATATTAGTTGTTTCTATTTTTTGTTAGAACTGATCTTTCATTTTTTTGATTCAGTCATTTTTTTGAAATGTCCTTTCTTTTCCATGTATGGCTTCAGAATCCATATCCTTATTATGCCAGCCAGAATTTATCCTGATTGATCACCTCACCTCCCTTCTCAATCTCCTACATACCATGGCTGACACCCTTCTTACATCCTGCTCCCTCTGCACAGTAACCATAGCCTTCAGAACTCAGTGCTTGCGACAGTCTGGCTTATTTAATGATGTGTGTAACCATTGGTAGCTTGTAGCGTCCCCACAGTCAGCAACATTCCCAGCTCAAGAAGCTCTGACACTGCAGATGAGTGAGAAGGCTGCAGAAAAAACAGATGGAAACCTTTACCTAAACAAGCTTTCTGTATTTTGTCATTTTCTTAGGCCCAACCTATAGTCATATACAGGAAGCTCTTTTTCTTCTCTCTGATGTTGCCTGCTCGTAGGTACCTGATCAGATGACTGGAACAGTGGTTCTCAATCTTCCTAATGCCACGAACCTTTACAGTCCAAAGGGGTCGTGACCCACAGATTAAGAACCACCTCACTAGAGTGTCGTGGGAATTCCATTGCTGTTTATGTTAGAAAATGTGTGATGGATGTGAAAGAACCAACTGATAACATTTCTAAAAGTTGCCCGATTTACCACTGGGAACTGAATATTTAAATACGTACCTATAGTCTCTTTTTTTCAGTAATAGATTTAAGGGTTTTCGTTTAAATCTCAGTGATTTATTTTTGATCAAGAAGGAGTAGAGTTTAAAAATAGTTGATTAATGGAATTGCAGTATGAGGAATCATTACTTATTTTACCAAGTTTTGTCTCTCTCTCTTTTTTTAAAGCATTAATTCCAGCTGCTCCAGAAATCTTGGATTTGTCTGCTGACTTCTCAACGTCTACAATACACATAAAGTGGAATGACCAGGGTTCTGTTTTCCCACGTCATTCAAATGTCATCTGGGAAATTAAAATCCTACGTAAAAAGAGTATGGAGCTTGTAAAATTAGTAAGTTTTGAACAGAAACTGAATTTTCTTCTTACAGAATTAAATTGAACTTAGCAAAGCATCACAAGAATGGAGAGGCAAGAATCCAGTGTACTCAATTCTAATATGAGGATAATCGATGCTAGTACATGGTAGGGGGAGGGGAGCTGAGAGAGGGGAGAGAGGGAAAGAGGGAGTGGGGGTGGGGCCATGGCGTGTGACACACCTCTTGTGGGCAGGACACTATTAATAGAGGGACTTCACCCAGCAGATGCAAGCAGTATAACCTGGCTGTACCCTTAATGATTCCCCAACAATAAAAAAAAATAAAATAAACAATAAAATCATTTTTAAGGTGGTATCAGTGAACTTTTGGATTATTTAGGAAGGAGATTAGGTATCTTTCAGGGTTCATGAAAAACAATATGCTATGCAGTATATATGTATACCATGACATGTGTACAATTATTGGATGACAGTTAAAAAATTCTATAAACCAATTGCTATGATCCAAAAATCACTTTTTTTGTAGAGACAGAGTCTCATTTTATCACCCTGGGTAGAGTGCTGTGGCATCACACAGCTCACAGCAACCTCCAACTCCTGGGCTTAGGCGATTCTCTTGCCTCAGCCTCCCGAGCAACTGGGACTACAGGCACTCGCCACAATGCCCGGCTATTTTTTTGTTGCAGTTCGCCGGGGCTGGATTTGAACCCAGCCCCCTCAGTATATGGGGCCAGTGCCTTCCTGACTGAGCCACAGGCGCCGCCCCAAAAATCCCTTTTTAATTATTAAAAAATCATGTATAGAAGGTTCAGGAAATTAAGGGAGGAATCCATAATTCTACCCTTGAACACAGTGTTATTTTTGTGTATTCTTGCACGAGTTTTTTAACATGCATATTTTTTATTTTATTTATTTGGTTTTTTTGGTAGAGACAGAGTCTCACTTTATCACCCTTGGTAGAGTGCCGTGGCTTCACACAGCTCACAGCAACCTCCAACTCCTGGGCTTAGGTGATTCTCTTGCCTCAGCCTCCCAAGTAGCTGGGACTACAGGCACCTGCCACAATGCCCAGCTATTTTTCTGTTTTTACAGTTCGGGCGAGGCTGGGTTTGAATTAGCCACCTTCGGTATATGGGGCCGGTGCCCTACTCGATGAGCCACAGGCGCCACCCCCATATGCATATTTTTACATAAATGAAGTAAAATTGTACATTTAGTGTATTTTATCTTTGTCTAATATGTCACATAAAACATGTTTTGAAAATACTGAGTCGTAATAATTGTTGAGAAATTTTGTATAAATCTGTAAACTTGAGTTTATCAGAATCTGAAATAACGTTCTTGTAATTAGCAATCGTTCCTCTGTCGTATATGTTTAATCCCATTTATGAATAATTTCCTTAGGATTTCCATTTAGTTTGCTCTTAGTGTTAAGAGGTAATGAGGATTAGCTGTGAATAATTGGATTAACTGTTACTGTGGGAATGCCCCCACCATGGGGGCTTTTACTGTTTTCCTCCTTGATGGATTTGGAATATGCTTAGTTACAGATTTAAGAGTTAGAAGACCATCTCACAGTTTTATAGTTTATTCACCTAAGTACATAGATAAGATAGCAAAGATAATAAATAAGATTATTCTGTGTTTCACAGCTACTTTCTTATTTTTTCTTTTTGACTAACCTATGACAGCCTATGCATGTCATTGTTAAAATGGTAACAGTCCTAATTGTATTAGTAGGTATTGTATCCAGTGTTTTCACTTTCCCTGACATTGTTCTAAAAACTCTTATGTGTAGGGCGGTGCCTGTGGCTCAAAGGAGTAGGGCACCGGCCCCAGATGCCAGAGGTGGCGGGTTCAAACCCAGCCCCAGCCAAAAACTGCAAAAAACAAAACAAAACAAAACTCTGTGTATGTTAATTCTTTTTATCCATGCAACTGTCCCAGGAGAAAGATGGTATTGTTACTATCCCCATTTTACAGATGAAGATACAGAGCCATAGGAAGATATTAAGTTGTGGAGCCAGGATTTAAACCCAGGAAGTTTGTTTGAGAATCTGTGCTCTGAAGGATCAAGAAGGAATAGTGTTTAAAAATAGTTGATTAATGGAATTATAACATGAGGAATCATTACTTATTTTACCAAATTTTCTTTCTTTTTTTTTTAAAGCATTAATTCCAGATGTTCCAGAAATCTTAAATTTTATATTTTAAAATAAGTAATTTTATAATAACTGTAATTTATATTTTATAATTAGTGTATATTTTTTCATCTGAAATGCCCTCCCCTTCCTTTTCACCTATCCCAGCTAAACCTGTATTTTGAGAGCCAGGTCAAATCCTTCTCTTTATTCTAAAGCCATCCTAACTACTTCAGCCTAAAATATTCTTGTTTTTTTTTTTATTTTAATGACAGTTCTGTCAGTCTTATTTGCAGTTAGATTTGATATAGCTCTACCATTGTTGCCTTAAAATTATTACTTGTGTAAAACTGTATTGCCCAACTTTGCATTATGGCCTAATATTTTGTATTTTGGATTACCACTCACTGGCCTACAGTGACTTTTCTTATTTGTAAAGTGATGATAATGTCTGCTCAGGGGTCCTAAAAGTAAAGAGTATGGTATCTGTAAAGTTGCTAAACAAATATTATTGGTCATTACTCCTTTTGGGGGAGGGGGATAGCATTTTTTATTTCTAAAGTAACTTGAAGAAGCACTAACTAGAGAACCCTGGAATAAGAGAGACACTCTGAAATGGGAGTGAAGTCAGACATAAATGAAAGTAACTATTATTCTAAACCCCTATCATTTCACAAGCTGTATTAATAATGACAAGGTAGTAATTCCCTACCTTTGAAAAAACTCTTTGTATAGAGAAGTAATTGTAAGAAGAAAGGAAAATAGAGAAAAAACAAATTGAAGTAAAAGGGTCCATAATAAAATGTGATATTTTTATTTAAAATAAAATAAAATAGTATTTAAGTTGGAACTGTATAATCAGTTATTTTGTGACAGACTATAATGCTTTCATTTTGTAGTAATTAAAAAAATCAAGAACCCCGAGCATTTGTGTTTCATTTGCAAGGCTCTTGTCTGCCTGCAGTCTCTCTGGTTTGAGGATGGCATCCCCATTCTCATCTCTTCCTGAAATCCTTTAATCCAGAGGTATTCTGTTTTACTTTTCTAGAACATAAATCTTCATTCTGCTGTGGCTAACAAAGATAGTCTTTTGGTAACACAGACCATGGGTGGGGATCTTCAGATCTTCCTATCGTCAGACAATTTTCAGGCCATCTTGCTGTCTAGAGCCAGCTATCCCTGCATTTGCAGGGGAACCTGGCGCAGCCATTTGCTGAGCCCTTTGGCATTTCTGTGATAGAAACCGGGTGGTCTTCTGGCTTTTCCAGTGGAGGCTTAAGAATCAGCTTTCTTAGGTGGTGCCTGTGGCTCAGTGGGTAGGGCACCAGTCTCATATACCAAGGGTGGCAGGTTCGAACCTGGCCCCAGCCAAACTACACCAAAAAAAATAGCCAGGCGTTGTGGTGGGCACCTGTAGTCCCAGCTACTTGGGAGGCTGAGGCGAGAGAATTGCTTAAGCCCAGGAGTTGTAGGTTGCTGTGAGCTGTGTGATGCCACAGCACTCTACTGAGGGCAATAAAGTGAGACTGTCTCTAAAAAAAAAAAAAAAAAAAAGATGTAGCTCTCTCAGAGCTTCTAAGTTAGTAACTATCATCCACCCTCTTTCCAGTTTCCAAAATTTTTGTGATGGTTTTTCCTCTCCTGTATTTTGTCCTTGTGCAGTTATGCCTTAAACAAAACTTGTTTACTTTTGTGTTCGAACAATTTTCGGAGCTAAGAGTGAAGGAAGTAAATTTTGTTCAATCTGTTGTGTTTAATTAGAAGTCCCAAGTTATCTTTTAACAGAGCCTCAATATTTTATGGAAATCTTGCCCATTTCTTACAATGAGATTAGTATTTTATATTCTAATAAGTTGCATATGTAAAAATAAATTTTAAAATATAGAATGCTTATATAAAGACAAGTCTAGTTTAAAACGATTTGTTGAAATGCTGCTTTTTTTCCTTGACGTCAGCTCTTGGAGGTACAAACCCATTAATTATTTTTTCTCCGTAACAGTGGAGGTCATTAGACGTTGGTATACCGATTGAGCATCCCTAATCTGAAAATTCAAAATCCAGAATGCTTCAGAGTTTGAAACTTTTTGAATACCAACATGGTGCTCAATGGAGATATTCAACGGGGCATTTGGATTTTGGATTTTTGGATCAGAGGTGCTTAATTGGTAAGTTATAATGCAAATATTCCAGAATTCAAAAAGAATGTGAAATCTGAGGCCCTCTGGTCCCAAGTATTTGAAATAACAGTTACTCAACTTGTGTTTTCTTTATGCACTGTATTGAATGTTTTGATGATTAACAGTATCTTACATGATTATACATTAGGATCTAAAATTGAAGAAATAAACATAAGTGAATTATGATTATTGTTACTCTAACTCTTCTTTTTGTGGAAAAACTGAAGTAGTTTTACAAAAAGACAAACCTCTAACTTAGCTGGTGATTGTGTACAATTGTTTTTAACCCTAAAGGCAAGCAGAACATGTCACTACTTGGGATTATAATTGGTGTTTGTGTTTATTTGTAGGTGACCCACAACACAACTCTGAATGGTAAAGATGCCATTCATCACTGGAGCTGGGTCTCAGACATGCCCTTGGAGTGTGCCATTCATTATGTGGGAATTAGATGCTATGTCGACAGTCTCCTTTTCTCTGGTCACAAAGAGTGGAGTGACTGGAGCCCAGTGAAGAACATTTCTTGTAAGCTTATATTTAAAGAAATTTTATTTCAAATGCTTGAAAACAAGGTTTAGTGTAAGCTTTCACTTCTTTGAACCCCAGTCAGCTGCATGAGGGTTACCTGGGGACCTTCTAAGCCTGTCATGCCTGGAGTTTTTGATTCAGGGAGTCTGAGATAGGTTTTAGCAATATGTATTTTTAAAGAACTTGCTAAGTGATTGGATAAACACCTTCTTTGAAAATCAGTGTGGTAGGCATTGAAGAACAATTAAAAATTGTATATCAGGTGATAATGAGATCAAATGTTAAAAAGGTTTCCCAATTTCTGGCCCACAGAGCAGATACCTCAAGGCTGCAGTTATTGCGGGGAACATGAGGACCTACAGACATACCAGAAATTATCTGTACATTAAATAAAATTCATACATAGGCAGAATGTTGGCAGTGTGGGATGTCGGGAAAGGCCCAGAAGATTGTTGACAATAAAATGAAGTCCTGGGCAGTGCCTGTGGCTCAATGAGTAGGTCAGATCCATTCTGACCCCATATACGAAGGATGGTGGGTTCAAACTCAGCACCGGCCAAACTGCAACAAAAAATAGCCGGGTGTTGTGGCGGGTGCCTGTGGTCCCGGCTACTCAGGAGGCTGAGGCAAGAGAATTGCCTAAGCCCAAGAGCTGGAGGTTGCTGTGAGCTGTGACACCAAAGCACTCTGCCAAGGGCAATAAAGTGAGACTCTGCCTTTGTAAAAAATAAATAATAATAAAAAAAATAAAATAAAATGAAGTCCTGGAAAAGGCTGGTAATTATTGTAGATAAACCACTCTAGTGACAATGTGGAAAAATGGATCAGAAGAAAAAAGGACTGGATTAAGGAAAATTATTTTTCTTGTCTTTATTCTTTTTTATCCATTATACCACTGGCCCCGTGTTACTTTGAGGGTGTTTTGTTTTGTTAGAGACAGTCTCTCCCTGTTGCCCAGGCTGGAGTACAGTGGTGTAGTCATAGCTCACTACAGTCTCAAACTCCCGGCTTCAAGTGATCTTCCTTTGACAGCCTCCCAAGTAGCTGGGACTACAGGCATGTGCTGCTACTACACCTGGATGATCTTTTTATTTTTTGTAGAAACTGGGTCTTGCTCTATTGCCCAGGCTGGTCTTGAACTTCTGGCCTTGAGTCATCCCTCCACCTTGGCCTCCTAAAATACTGGAATTGCAGGCATGTGCCCCTGCACCTTACCAAAAATTAGTTTTTAGGCTGTGTAGTACTTGAACGTATATGTAGACTGATGGAAAGTATGGGATGAAAGGAGTGTGGAGTTTTTTAGTGAGTGATTTGTTTTCGTGTGGGTGGTTCACATGTGTGCATGAACCCACTGAATTTAAACCTTAAGACTTCTCAGTAACCTGCACAGAGACAGTGACCGGTTAACCTGCTTCTGCTCCCTCAGTGTTACCCCTTCATAAGTAAATAAAACCACATACACTTCTTAAAAAATTGAGGGTGTATATATCTCATTCCTTTGAAACCTGGTGTTTCATACCTTATCTTTGGGCCACTGTTATGACAAAGTACGTTTTGTGTATAGTGGGCTACTATAAGAATCATCCTATGAACAAGAGTCTTAGAATGGAGACTATTTTATGTAAAAGACTTCTGAAATATTTATAATTGCTTTTGTTCTTTCAAGGGACTCCTGATTCTCAGACTAAAGTTTTCCCTCAAGACAAAGTGATCCTTGTAGGCTCAGATATAACATTTTGTTGTGTGAGTCAAGAAAAAGTGTTATCGGCACAGATTGGCAGTACCTACTGTCCCCTTATCCATCTTGATGGGGAAAATGTCGCAATCAAGATCCATAATATTTCTGTTTCTGATAGTAGTGGAACAAACGTGGTTTTCATGATAGAAGATAACGTATGTGGAACAGTTGTTTTTGCAGGATGTAAGTATAAGGTTCTAAAGAGAGCTATTAACTTGTTTTGGGACCCCTAGAAAACCTTAGTTCTTTTCCTGGGGGTGGGGGAATATGATTCTGCTTTATTTTCCTATTTCCTTGTCTTTTGTATAAGTGATGTACAAAGGCACTAGGATTTTTGCTTGTTTTAAAATGAACCCAAACTTATTTTCTACATATCTGTATCTGTGTAACTTGTAAGTTTTGTAAGATTTGAAACATCCAGTGGCTAGTTTAAATGCTTCGTTAACAGCTGCGTTAAGATTATTAGTATATAATCTTTAATCACACATTGTTCAGGAATTATTTCATAGAAAGTGATCTCTCACCTATCAAAGTATACATTTTTAAGTACCTAAATAAAAAAATTATAATGATTTATGTAAAATCTTTCAAGAGCAAAATATATCATCCCCAACATTTAAGTAATATATTTGAGGTAAACAGCATGCCTGAAGGACACGGGTGAGAAGAACATTTAACTCTCACTGTGGTCTGTATATGATGTATGCTTTATCATTTGGAGGTATCTTTATTAACATAATCACTTCTACAATCTAAATGTCAATGGTATTTCCAAAAGATGTTGTTGAGACTTCCCTATTCATAGGTTTGTGTTAAACGTCCACAGATAATTATGCGTTTAGTGTTTCTAGATACTGATCTTAGAGTTTTGTACTTCCTTTTTTGTACCTCCTTTTTTTATGGCGACTGTAATGTTTTGGTGTCACTGGTGGCTTCACCTCCAGCAGTGATCCCCTTCCACCCTTCATCCTGAATTAAAAGGCTCTGAGTTTGGTCTAAGGGTCTTATGGATAAAATAGGTGAGACGGATTGGGTGGCTTTTACAATTTTTTATTGCTTGGTGAATTTTCTTTTGTTATGATTTTCAGCTGTGATCTAGGTAGCAGCTCTCAGTCGCTTTTTAACTTCTGCAGTACCTTGTGATGATTTACATTCAGATACTGACATATTCTCAAGGCAATAACCAGGATTAGGTGCACATCTCAGCTTGATGGCTCTAACCTTACACTCTTTTTCTCTTCCCAGCAATGTATTTTTGGATTCCAGTGAAAGTTAGAGATCATGGTCAAATATAAATTTTAGAAAATCCCATTCTTTTTCCTTGTGGGATTTTAGGAAATTACTTACAACATTTGTCACAAATGGTTCTGGAGTTTAACTTGAGAGCTACTGGTATGATACCAAAAAGGGAGCTGTTCACTTAAAAATACAGATGGGGAAATTAAAACTTACAAGGAGTAGAACATGCACTGTTTCCATTTCTATTATTTCAAATAGTTTTATACTCTACTATAGTACTAGAACTAAGTTACTTAGTTCATAGTTTAACCTTTATTTAAGCTTTTAGGGACTGAAATACCGTTTAATATTTATCATACATCAAGAGCATCTCCCCTCAGAGGGAGCTCTTTAGAAATTTATAGGAGCAGGTTACAGTGTGAGTTAGGGATCAAGATTTGCTTAACTTACTTTTCTTTATGTATATTCTCTTGACACACTATTGCTGAAAAGAATTCTAGAATTAGCTTGCTTTAGTTTTCCCCATGCATGCACACACATAATCCTGCTAGAATTTTTATTGGGATTATGTTAAAGCTTTTGATCAATTTAACAGATTTTTCATTCTTACGGTATCAAATTTTCTAAACCATGACCATGGTATGTCCCTCCATTTACCTTAGGTCTTGGGTGTGTCTTAGTGATGTGAGGTCTTTATACCTTTTGGTAAATTTATTCCTAGTGCTTGGTGTTTTTAAAAGGGCTTGTTTTTTTAAATTTCATTTTTTATTTGCTGGTATGTAAAAATTTAGTTGATTTATACCTAACTTTTACTTGGCTTCAGTTGACTCTTTCTTTGATTTCTAATAAAGTGACTGAAAACTTGGTCTTAGATTTGAAACAGTTTTCAAAACAAAAATGCCAGTGTTAGTTTAATTATTCAATCATTAAACTTTTATATAAACACTCATTATTCCTGTTAAAATATCATTGAAGGACTTTATTCTTATATTTTGGAAAAGTATGTGAAATTTTCTAAGTTTTGGTTTATAAACTAAGGAGTGTTTTAAAAATTCGATTTAAAAAGTACAGAGTTTTTGACAAGTAGATAATTAAAAGAAAACCTCTTAGTTAAAATGAAACATAATTTGGGCAAATAAGATAGTAGGAAATACCATTTTCTATATGTTTGGTTAAACATGATTAGAGAAGCATCAGTTTCTATAATAAACAGTGTCAGCCTGCAGCATTTTCATTTATCACTTTAAAGGTCTCACCAAAAAATAAAATAAAATAAAACTTTCTTTTTCTTTTGCTATTGTCCCAACAAAGCCAGGGACAACAGTTTTAATAAAGAAGAAAAAAACAATAAGAGAGCAATAGTCAGTTTGAATATAAGGAGATGCAAGAGTTCGTTGTAAATGACAGTCTTTATAATATATTCAAGAACTCAAAACTTGTAACATGGCTTTTATTGCCTTTTAATATGATTGGGTGTTTTTTTGCAAATCAACAATATATTTAGATGATAAATGATAATACTTTTAACCTGTAGATTTTTCTGATTTAATTTATTGAACACAGGTTTCTTTGAGAGATTTAATAAATTCTGGAATAGGATTTAAGGGAAAAAATGATAATCGATGTCTCAAGTTGCTATAGGTAGTTTTCAAAAGAGCTAAAAGGCAATTTTTGATATATTTTAATTCATCATTTCTGATGTAATACGAACTGACAAAACATGCTTTAGAAAGAATAATACCTACATTGTTCAGAAGTAAAATGTAAACACTACGTTATTTCATTTTTAAGGAAATTGTATAAAACATTATCATTTATAAAACATGTTTTTGAGAGAAAATTCATTCAGTCATACTTTTTTTTTCTGTTAGATCCACCTGATACTCCTCAAAACCTGAATTGTGAGACACACGACTTAGAAGAGATCCTGTGTAGTTGGAACCCAGGAAGACCAACAGGATTGGTGGGCCCACGCAATACCAGCTACACTTTGTTTGAAAGGTAATGATAACCGGGAAAGGTTGAAATGGCAAGGAGGACGTTGAAGTACACGTTCAATGACATAGAGAAATGAACCCGATCCTTTATTTAATAAGAAACAAGTAAAACCAAATGTGCTGTATAAAATTGTATATTCTATATATATTGCAGTTTAGCCACGTATAGACTTGATTTCAGGTCTCCTCTCCTACAAAGCCCAGAAGGAAGGATCTTTAGTAAACAGAGACTGTCTCTGGGTAACTCAGGGCTGACTGCGTTCCTCCATTTTCTATATTGCCTACCTTTTCTTTTCTGAGTATATAAAATGTCTGAAATTAGAAATGTAAACTTTGGCTCCATGCCAGTGGCTCAAGCAGCTAAGGCGCCCACCACATAAACCTGATCTGGTGGGTTCAAATCCAGCCCGGCCCGCCAAACAACAATAATGGCTACAACCAAAAAATAGCCGGGCGTTGTGGCGGGCGCCTGTAGTCCCAGCTACTTGGGAGGCAGAGGCAGGAGACTCACTCCAGCCCAGGAATTGGAGGTTGCTGTGAGCTGTGATGCCACAGCACTCTACCAACAGCTTGAGGCTCTGTCTCAAAAAAAAAAAAAAAAAAAGAAATGTAAACTTTGTAATGAAAATCATAAGAAATCTGCCCATTTGTTTTTTCTACAATATTTACCTGTTGCCATTTTGTAATTCTTTTTCTTTTAATGAACAGTTTTTCAGGAAAATCTGTTAAATTTAGAAGAGGCGAAGTGCCTACAAATGAAAGCTATCAGTTGTTCTTTAAAATGCTTCCAAGTCAAGAAATGTATAATTTTACTTTGGTTGCTCGCAATCCTCTGGGTGGATCAGAATCAACAATTTTAGTTAACATCACTGAAAAAGGTAAGCTACTACATAAACCAGTGCCTTAAAAATAACTTCAGAAGTGGTCAAAATGCCTAAGTTTGATGGAAGGTGCTTCTGAGGATTAAGTTTTACTTATTTTCTTTGTAGTTACTTAATGTTAATTTTGTAAACTTTATTTTAAAAGCTTTAAGATGTGTAATTTCAAGTTTTACTTTTACTGAATTGAAATAAAAATTTGAATATCTCATTTACAAAG
Source organism: Perodicticus potto (assembly GCA_963574655.1). Classification (NCBI taxonomy): domain Eukaryota; kingdom Metazoa; phylum Chordata; class Mammalia; order Primates; family Lorisidae; genus Perodicticus; species Perodicticus potto. The sequence continues at coordinate 14,263 of CAUYRH010028171.1, forward strand.
AAACTAAGTAGTTCTTACTTATAATATGTTTGATTTCTGAAATATTTTTTTTGCCCAAATTTTTAAAACTTTCATTGCGAAGTAATTATGTACACAATAGTAATGATAAAAATAATAAATTAGAGCCTTGTAAGCCCATCCCCTGGTGTTCCCTAGTGGTGTCATTCTCTGCTGCTATGGTACAATATCAAAACCAGGGAATTGACGCTAGTACAACACTGAACTGGACTTTTAAAACTGCTCGGTTTTCACATGCTTTACTGTGCGTGTGCGTGTGTGTGATCCTCCTGTGGAGTTTATCTTGGGCAGAGATGACTCTTGTAACCGCCACCACAATCCAGGTACAGACCTACTCCAACACCACAAAAAAACTTGCACATGTTTCATGTGGGCCTGTCAGCTCCCTGCCCGCACCACGCATACCCGTGTGTCTTAGCAGCCGCTAATCTTCATCTCTATTGCTGTGTCATTTTGAGAGTGTTATATAAATGAAATCTTAGATAATATGTAACATTTCGAAGTTGACTTTTTTTACTTTTTTTCCTGAAGACCCATATAAGTCCTTGTATATGTCAGTGATTTATAACTTTCTAGTGTTGATGATTGCTGGATTTTTACCAACCTATTAGTGTGTAGGATATAGCTGAAAATAGAAATAAACTGTGGTGATTGCTTTGGCATTCATTTCCTTGGTAAATCCATGTGCATTAATTAACTCCATGCCAGGCTTTGTGGCACACAGAGCAATGGCATAGAGACCTTTAGAGACTCACAGAGAGAAAGAGCTTAAACCAAGTGTTTTATCACACAACACAGCAGGTGATTAGTAGATGATCCTTTTGGTTTATTTGTAAATATAAGTTATTTTATCAGTTATTCCTTCCTGTCATCTTTGTTATTTCCTGATGTTTTTCCTAGGGCCACAGTGGCTACATTTTGTCCTTGAGTTGGTAGTGTTTGTGTCTGTCTGCTCTCTGCCACTTCAGTCTTATTACCAGTGTGATTCTTTTCTACCACTAAGTTGATATATGCACAATCACCAATGCAATGCAGCAAGCTTTGCTATACCTTCGTTCTTGCTAAGACCTCAACCTGAAATGCTCTTCTGTGTTTGTTTTGCCAATTTTGTCTGATTCTTCCTTCAAAGGTCATCTTAAATTCCATCTCCACTGGAAGACTTCCCTTCACACACTTGCATTTAAATTCCTGTAGCATTTGATTTTTGTCCTGTCCATGCATTTAGGACTTCCCAAAAGTACTCTTACTAATTTTCTTTCTTTTCCTTGGTCATTCCTCAAGTAAATCAGAATTTCCTTAAAGGTAGAGACTGTGATCTTTTAGTACTCCCAGCACCAATTGAAAAAGCTTGACCATAATTGGTTCTTAAAAACTGTTGGCTTGATCTCAGCAATAAAAGTGAGGTTTATGGATTCCACAAATACTGGGTAGGGGCTCAGCACCTGTAGCTCAGTGAGTAGGGCACCAGCCATCTACACCGAGGCTGGCGGGTTCGAGCCTGGCCTGGGCCTGCTAAACAGCAGAGCCAACAAAAAAATAGCTGGGAGGCTGAGGCAAGAGAATTGCTTAAGCCCAAGAGTTTGAGGTTGCTGTGAGTTGTGACACCACGGCACTCTACCAAGGGTGACATAGTGAGACTCTTGTCTCTAAAAAAAAAAAAAAAATGCTAAAGTACTGGGTAGGATTATTGTTGTTCAGCACTAATGAAACCTTCCTGGTTTTTTTATTTTTTCATTGTCATTTGTCATGCATGTGTACTGGAAGATAGCTTTCCTCTTTAAATAAATAGTTAAAGTAATCTTTAAAATTATGTTTACAGTTTATCCCCATACTCCTACTTCATTCAGAGTGAAGGATATTAATTCAACAGCTGTTACACTTTCTTGGCATTTACGAGGCAACTTTGCAAAGATCAATCTTTTATGTCAAATTGAAATTAGTAAAATTAATTCAGTACAAGAATTGGTAAGTAAGATTCTTCTATAAACTTTGTGGGTATTTTGGATAAAATTGTTCTCAAAATGCATTAAGTAAATTGATATGGTTAAGTTCTCAGATTATTTATTACAGATTTACCAAGAACCAAGAAAAGACATTATATATCAATATAATAACAGCATTATATTTATATTTGAAAAATAATGGTAATAATGGATATTATAAAATGTAAATCTGACTTTTACTACTCAGAATGTTCCCAGATTCAATACAGTACCTGGCATAGAGCTGGTGTTCGGTAAATTTGTGAATGAATGAGTAGTTTTTGCTGTAACCTTTAGCATCAGTTAATGGATTAATTGGCACTAGAGAACACAAGTGATTTTTAAAACTGCAAAGTGCAGCAATGGAAGCCAGTTATAACTGGTAATTATAAGTCAAAATGTGACTTTTTAATACATTTTAAGTAGGTAGGTTGACTTTTATACTACACCATCTTGTAGTTTGTGGTAAGTCTAAAATAAATGACAGTGTTCTTTTTTTTTTTTTTTGAGACAGAGCCTCAAGCTTTCACCCTGGATAGAGTGCTGTGGCATCACAGCTCACAGCAACCTCCAATTCCTGGGCTCAAGCGAGTCTCTTGCCTCCGCCTCCGCTGGTGCGGTGGCTCAATGGGCTAAGGCACCAGCCGTGTACACCTGAGCTGGCGGGTTCAAATCCAGCCCGGGCCCGCCAAACGACAATGACAGCTGCAACCAAAAAATGGCCAGGTGTTGTGGCGGGTGCCTGTAGTCCCATCTACTTGGGAGGTGGAGGCAAGAGACTCGCTTGAGCCCAGGATTTGGAGGTTGCTGTGAGCTGTGATGTGACGGCACTCTATCCAGGGTGACAGCTTGAGGCTCTGTCTCAAAAATAAAAAGACATCCTAATTTTTTTGTCATAACAGCATAATTTTACTGACTTGGCTTTTATGTAAGAATTAAAATTTTGAGCAGCACCTATGGCTCAGTGAGTAGGGTGCCAGCCCCTTATACTGAGGGTGGTGGGTTCAAACCTGGCCCTGGCTAAACTGCAACAAAAAAAAAAGTAGCCGAGTGTTGTGGTGGGCGCCTGTAGTCCCAGCTACTCGGGAGGCTGAGGCAAGAGAATTGCTTAAGCCCAAGAGTTGTGACGCCAGGGCCTCTACCGAGGGCGACAAAGTGAGACTTTGTCTCAAAATAAAAAAAAAAAATTACAATATTATAATGGGTGAACTGCTTTTCGTGTTGTATATTCAAACTCATAGGGACATTTGGTTGATTTATGTTACAATTATGAAGACTTTTCTTACCAAAAAAGTGTATGTGTATATATATGTGTGTGTATTCATACACACATGGTATATACATATATATGTGTTATGTGAACACACACACACACACATTTGTTTCCTAACAGCGGAAAGTCACAGTCAAAGGAGTAGAAAATTCAAGTTACCTTGTTGCTGTGGGCAAGTTACATCCATATACTGTATATACTTTTCGTATTCGCTGTTCTACGGAAACTTTCTGGAAATGGAGTAAATGGAGCAATAAAAAACAACATTTAACCACAGAAGCAAGTAAGTTACCTAAGTGATTTGTGGCTAATTATTATGTGTGATTTGAAGTTTTGCAACTTTTTTTTTTTAAAGAAAATGTTATCAAAATCTTTGGTAGTAGGGAAATGTTTACATAGATTATGTAATATCTACTAGTAAAATATCACACAAGACATTTTAAATGATGAGTTTCAAGTTTTTGTCATAATATGGAAAAAATGTTTGGCCTAAATTGTGTGACAGAACTAGGCTCCTCTGTCTACAGTGTGATTGCAACTACATTACAACAATGCGTAGAAAAACAAACTTGAAACTATGGCGAGATTATGGGAGGATCTTTCTCCATTCTTTCCTCCTCCTGCTGGAATTTTAATAATACCTTTAGCTCAGATTGCCTTTTTCTCTAAACCAATTATTAATAAAGAGATTCTGTAGAGTTTTTATTTAGAACCTAGGCCTGTGAAATGATGTGGCTTTAAAAGGTCTTGAATGTCAGTTTCTATAGTATATCTCGGTAAAAATAGGTATAAAATCAGGTAACTGGTTTTCTAAAATGATAATCTCCAAAGGCAAAATAGTATTCTATCCCTAAATAACCAGATGTCACCTTTAACAACAAAACAAAACCTAGAAACAGGTTTGATTTTCAGTATTTATTTATGGGGCAGACCTAAAACTCCCTTTTGCCCCCTGAAGATTTTGCTGAAAGATCAACTCATACTTGAGGTGATTAAAAAGAAAAAGAGGTTATAAATTTATTTATCATGTGCACAGGAAGAATCATAGAGTCAGTACCTAGGATCTCACTGTAATCCAGAAGTATGCCCCCATTTTAGAAGGGAGGAGGAGATTAAGAATATAGGTGATTCTCTTGAAAGGCAATAAATGAAGGGAAAAAAACAGAAAAGCAATAGGTAGTTACCAGGGAGAATGAATAGATACTTGGAAAATGAGTGGCTGGAGAGGAACAGTATGACTTGTAAATGATTCTTTGGAAATTAAATTAATCTAAGAGAAAGGTATTATCTTTAAAATGGATTAGGACAGGTCTGGTTGCATTCTTGGTCTTCTATCCTGAAATACATAGAGATAACAGGGAGGAGGAGGAAAGACAATTGTTCTCCTTAATGAACCCTCTAGTTAAGCTAATAGAAGGACAGCCCCTTCCACGGTGTGTTGATCACTAAAAGCCTTTAGTTCAAAATACTCTTTACACCAACCAGTCATTATTTTGGGGTGAAATTCCCTGAGCTCCTTCACATTCAATAAAAGATAGCAAATGATTTATTTGTACTATTATCCATAATCCAGGAATTATAATCCTCTTCCAAAAAAATTAACAAATAGCAAAACACAAAATGATAAATGTTAATCCATATTTTGCCCCATCCCACTTGAGGAATAAAGATGAGGGCATTTTGGAATATTTGGAATAGGAGGTGAGTGGGGGCTGCAGGCTTGCCTGGACTATGGAGCCACTTTGAGGATGGTTCACTCAGTGGCTGGTGGCAGGACACGTCAGTTCCTCACCATGTGGTCTTCTCTATAGGCCTGCCTCAGCGTCCTCATGACATGGTAGCTGGTGTAGATGCTCCCAGAGCAGATGACTGGACAGTATCTTTGTGATCTAAAATCAGAAGTGACATACAGTCATTCAGCTGGCCTATTGGTCACACAAAGGCCAGCCCTGATACCTCCGTGTAGGGTGAGAGAGGTTGAATAGGGGGGTGTGGGGTTGCTTGTCATTGGTGAGACTGCAGCAGGTGTGCTGCCTTAAGTTCAGGAGAATATTTACTCAGTATGCATTATAGGTTGAGCATTCCATAGTCCAAAAATCCGAAATGTTCCAAGATTCAAAACTTTTTGAACACTAACATGACATCACACATAAGTATGTAATACGAACTTTGTTTCATGCACAAAATTATTTAAAGTCCTGTATTAAATGACCTTCAGCCTATGTGTATAAGGAGCATATAAAACAAATGAATTTTGTGTTTAGATTTGGGTCCCCTCCCCAGGATATCTTATTATGTATATGAAGATATTCTAGAAGATGAAAAATTCTGACATCTGAAACACTTCCAGTTCCAAGCATTTGTGATAAAGGTTACTCAACCTGTAGGTCTCAGGAATTGTTCCAGTTACCGGATTGTAGTGGCGGGTAAAACAGAGCTTACGGGGTCCAGAATGAGAAACAAATAAAATTTAAATACATATATACACCCACACACAATATGTCAGGTGATGAAAAAGTGCCACAGAGGAAAATAAGTGCTAGGAAGGGTCCAGGGAATGAAGGCGGGAGTGGCAGGGAGGGGAGTGTAAAGGGAATTGCAATTTTAAGTATGTATCATAGTTCGGAGAGACCTCACTAATAAGATAGTCTTTGAGCTGAGATTATAAAAGGAGGTGAGGAAGCAAGTCACATGGCTAACTTGAGAAGAGAGTTCTAGGCAGCAGAAGAGAAAACACCAAGTTCACCGAGTCTGAGGCAGGCGTCCTTGGTGTACCTGAGGATAGCCAGGAAGCCAGTGGGCACCAGAGCTGGGCTGATGTGGGGAAAATGGGGTCAGGGTAGGGGAAGCTGGCCGGCACTGGGGAGGGGAGGTCCTGGGTGGAGATTTTACCCAGCCCTTCTCCCGAGGGGCCTTGTGTTTGTAAAAGTTGAGAGCTTAGCTTTTCTGTGCTTCATTTTCTAAGTCAAAGCCCCTGAACTACATACTTTATTGAGAATTCCAAACAACCCTAGACAACAATTTCAAGCGCCGTTATACATAGAATATCTATCTGCCTTCACATACTAATTTCTGAATCTCCTTTCTAGTTCCTTCAAAGGGACCTGACACTTGGAGAGAGTGGAGTTCTGATGGAAAAAATTTAATTATCTATTGGAAGGTAACGATCTAATTTTTCTTTGTACGTTTACATAACTTGTTATTTAAGCAAAGTGCCATATGTTTAACTTATATATGGTACTTTGGTTATCAAGGAGATGAAATTTCCCAGACTGGCTTTGTTTGCAGTATCGCCGAGAATCTAACCTGGTCATAAAACCCCCCAAATGCCTCATCTCTCCTAGTTCCCCACAGGCATTCTAGTGAGGACCTTCTGTCTCAGCTCAGAGCATACTTTGTTTGGTTTTATGAGGCCTATAAAGGACCTGAGGATTTCATGAATTCCTTCTCCCTCACTTTAAGTCAGAAACTACAAGTCAGAATCCCAAGTATTTATTACATTTTTCTTTTATGATTGGGGACCTGCCTTTTACATATTTCATGTGTAATCTGTTTCTCTTAAATTGTGCTATCACATGCCAGTTATAAAGTTTGGCATGGTTTTGTAAAATATTTAGATGAAATATGAGTTGCATTCTATTTTACTAAATGTTTATGTACTAAATCAGTTTTTTAAATATTTTATGGAAATCAAAAGCATGAACAGTTTTCTATATTACATTTTATATGACAGTTATAATAGAATTTTCTTAAGTAGTAAATTTTTTTTATTAGAAGTAAAACTTAATTTTATTATGAGAATTTGACATTATTACAGCTTTGAGTAAAGAGGTAAACATCTAAGTTCAATGTGAGTTCCATTGCTTTTTAGATTGTCATCTGTATTTGTTGCATCCACTTCTGATTAGAAAATCCCTGGTTTCTCTAAGCTTTCTGTCAGATTTCATGACAGTACTGTAACTACTTACACAAATTGCTTAAGTCTAGAGTTTGGAATATTTTTAAAACTAGGTGAAAATTTAACCAAGGACAGAAAATATTGAAGCAGTTCAGATTCTAACTTTATTAGGTTGATGGTGCCACCATTTGCCAAGGAAGGGCATGTTTGGGTAAAAAATTATGTTGCTTTGGAAATGTTGAGTTCTGTGGGATATCTGAGAAGAGTCAAGTAGATGGTGGTTTGCTGTAAGGCTGGGGAGCTCAGGGGAGAGGTCAGAGCCAAAGAAGCAGGTTTGACTAGCGCACACATGGACTCACTTCGGGGGACATTCAAGGTTAAAAGTGGGCCAGGGAGGGAGTGATAGCACCATACCAAGTAGCAGCCCCTGAGGAGGGGGAGGCAAAGGAGGAGGAGGAGGAGCAGTAGCCAGCACAGGAGATTGGGAAGGAAAAACAAAGAAAAGAGAATTATAGAAACCAGAAGGCAGGGAGCTGTTTCAAGGCGTGAGGAAGCCCACAGGAAGCCCACAGGTCCTAGGACGACAACCTGCCCACTGGAGCAGGCCACTGGAGAGGCATCAGACACCTGTACTGAGGCGCGCTCTCAGCCTTAGTCTGAGTTGGTGGAGCCCATACATCACTGTATAAATGTGGGCAGTTGTTTTGCAAAGCATGTTAGCTTTATACATGAAGAAGATTGGATGTTCATTTACTCGTTTAGTAAGTTCACTTTTGGAAATTCATATTTAAAAATCCTAATTATGAAAAAGAAAAAAAAATGTAACAGAAAAAGGTTTACCAAAGTATTTATTTTTTGTATTGTTAAGAATTGAGAACAACTTAAATTTTATTTATTTTAGGAATATTCCAATAGATTGGTAAAAATGCTGCATGAAATACAAAACCATTAAAAAATATGTAACATTTTAATAGGAACTAGTGTACATTTTAGAAAAGTAAATAAATATGAAATTTGTGGTGTTAATAAAAAACCCACACCTAGAAAAACTTAGAAAAAATATAAATGATTTTAAGCGGTGGAGATATGGGAGATTTTTACTTGTTTTCTTTCAACTTTTGTATATAGTCCAAATATTCTGTAATGGGAATGTGATACTTTAAAGTGACAAAACAATAAACATTTTTTTTATTATTATTGGGGATTCATTCAGGGTAACAGATGTGTCACACGCTGAAACCCCACCCCCTCCCTTCTTCCCTCTCTCTACACAAACAGTTTTTAAAAAACAATTTTTTGGGTTAAGTAGAGCAGTGTTTCTGATCACTTTGTGAAATTTTGTGTCTGAAAAATGTGAAGATAAATATTATGTATTTACCTAATTTTTAAGTTTCTGTGCACTCTTACTATTTACGACAAATAATAGGTTTTCTTCAGTATCATTTTCCTGATTTACCTAGGTCTCAGTGGATTTTAAATCTGTTTCACACTGTTCAGAATGTCATTTTTTCTGATGTTACCTTTTTTTGTTAATATGCCATCCAGTTTGGACCTGATGGTCACATTTTGCAAGTTTTTATAATAATTTATTTTTCTGTTTTTCATAGCCTTTATCCATCAATGAAGCTAATGGAAAAATACTTTCTTATAATGTGTCATGTTCATCAGATGAGAAAACACAATCCCTTTCTGAGATCCTTGACCCTCAGCACAAAGCAGAAATACAACTTGATAAACATGACTACATCATCAGTGTGGTGGCAAAAAATTCTGTGGGTTCATCACCACCTTCTAAAATAGCTAGCATGGAAATTCCACATGGTGCGTACTTAAGATGATTTCATATGTGAAAATAGGAGATTAAAATGAACAATTTTGATACTGCCTGCTCTTGTATGATGTCAGTATTTTTCTCACATATCCCGCTGCTACTGATACATTACGGAGGAGCAAGCAGATTAGTGTCTGCTGTTCCCTGGGAGAGAACAGTCATTGGTACTGACTTGACGCCTGTGCGCTGACAGATAAAACAATCACAGTGCTCAGTTACTCTGTAGTACATGTAACTGTCCAAGAGTTATGGTAGTGGATAGTGCTCTTAGGAAGAATAATTTTCACAGTTTATTCAAATATCATTTTCAGATATCTCTCCAAGACAGGGGAGAGTTAATGCTGTGTCAGCTACGCTGTTTTGCGAACTGTCGGGCAGGAAGAAATACTCATTTTAATTGGCAGCTTTTGATAAGAAATTCCTTATTAATAGGAATTCTTTATTGATAAGAAAGTCTTCTGAAGTCTAAGTTAGATCTTCAACATAGGCTTTTAAAAATAACTAGTATAATTTTAAAATTATTTAGAATCATTTCAATTTTACCCATTTTCAATGACTAGTATATTCCTCCCTAGTTTCTCTACCTTGACAACTTTTTGAGTCATTGCTTTCAAATGGCCACTTGCACCCCTTCTTCCACTGAAGTGCTCTTTCAAGTTGTTTTCTGTCCTCCTTTTGCTGTCTTGCCCCAATACAGGAGCACATTTCACTACCCACCTGCTCCTAGAGGAAGAAAAAATTGGCCCAGTTAGGGTCCTCTGCCCATCTTTTTAGCTCTGGCATGAGGCATTTTCTTACTGCTTGTTGCCCTACTGGCTCTTGGTTGTGTTAGGAGGAAGGAAAGGGGAAGCACTGTGCATGGCAGAGATGCTGAGCACGCCCAGAGCCCAGGTGGCCTGCCTTGCTGGAGAGGCCTTCGGGGCAGCGGTGTGGCAGTGTAGGCTCTTCATTTTGGCCTGGCAAAACATATATAAGAGAGAGAGAAATGCAAATGTCCATGAAAAGATAACCTCCTGGTTTAGATGATACATCTCATCGCTCTCCCAGTGCTAGGCAGTAGCTCCCATTGTCTTTTATTTCAAGAGCTACCACCCTCCCTTTTTCACGTGTCCCTCTGAAGACAGTAATTTACAGGACTAACAGTGGCCGAGTCATCAGCTTTAGACAAGTATCAAAGCCCCAGAATAGCTCCTTGTTCCTCGAGGATTCCCAGGGTTGCAACCCAGCTTACTTTGAGGCCAGAAGCTGTTATGTTGTGGACATTCTGTGATGTAAGCCAACCATTGTCTTGTGTTCAGTAGTACTTTATGGATGCAAATTTTGTTCAAAAAACCTTCCTGTGACTTTTTACCAGACCCTTAAATATAAATCAATTGTAGAAATTACTTCCTTTCTTCTGTTGTAGAAATGTCCCTCTCCCTTTTGACCACACTACCCTAACCCCCACCTCAATTCCTCACCCCTAGCCTGGGCCCCCACTTCTCACCTAAGTGAGATCTAGCAGGATGAGGAAACAAAACCTCTCCACAGCCCCTACTGTATCCCCTTCCCCCCAGCTTCTATGCCCTGCCTCTGTGTAGGCAGGGGGCACAGTATAGGTGTCCCCCTTCCTGTGTCCACCTCCAGGGAGGGATCCCCTCCCCTCCACCTTGCTCCCTGCATCCAGAATCCCCTCTAGCCCAGGTCACCTCAAAAGAAAGAAAAGGTCCAGTTCATTCCTTCTTCCTGCATGTTTGCCCAGCCCTCCCTCTGTGCTCTCAGGAGCCGGGAGTCAGTGGTGGATGATGAGAAGAGAGCTTGAGACTGTCCACGTGTCTCCCACGCAGCCTCCTGCTGCCTCCCTGCCTTGCCAAGCCCTGTCCCCACCAGCGCCCCACCAGCGCACACCCTCAGCCCGTCCTTCCTGGTCTTGATCTTTGTGTCCCAGCCGCAGGACATCACTGCCTGATACTAGCTGTTTGTTTGTTTCGTGGTTTTCTCTATCATTTCCTTTCTGCTGTTGTGTTAATCTCTGTGGACAGATAAATGCTATAGTTGTTATAATAAAAATAACAGGCAACACTTCTAGTCTTTGCTAAAGATTGATCTAGTATGAGTACTGTTTTATAATTTCTTCACAGTTGAAATAATTTTTATAACTCTAATCCATTTTCATGAGATTTGATTTTAATGCCAGTAAAATGTTCTTGTTGAAGATGGTCTGAAAATAGAGCAGGCTGTTGGAATGGGAAGCGGGATTCTCCTCACTTGGCATTACGACCCCAACATGACCTGTGACTATGTCATCAAGTGGTGTAACTTGTCTCAGGCCGAACCATGCCTCATGGACTGGAGAAAAGTTCCATCCAATAGCACTGAAGCTCTCATAGAATCTGGTAAGATGGGTTAGTGTCTCTCAATTCAAGTTCTGAAAAAATATTTTTAAAAAGCAATAACACGTGGGACTGGGTGCAGTGACGTGATTATTCTCCTGTACCACTAGGTGTCTGTGAGTGGGTTTCCCTTTCTCAGAAGGTAGTTTGGGGCAGTTTGTACGTGAAGGGGTTCAAACCGTTTGATTTAGTAATTTGTCTAGAATTCATTCTAAGACATAACTGGAGAACAACACAGATTTACATCTGTGTTGAATGTTCACCACATTATTTGTCATTGCAAAAAATTGAAAATAACCCAAATAGCAAATAAGAGAATGAGTACATGATATAACATCTATAAAATGGAAAGTTAAATAGCATTAAAAATTACATCAAGGCTTTAACAACATAGGGAAATACTCATGAAAAGAGAAGACTCCACACTGTAAGCAGTGTGGTCTCACTGTGATTCCTTTGCTGTCATTGGCCCAGGGCCGAGGTGACTGAGGCTGGGGAGACTGAGCACTGAGGACTTGACCCCAACCTCATTCTCTGGTGGTGGCAGCAACCTTGTGGGTGTGGACACAGTGGGGAGCTTGCACTCTTGTCTGCTGCTGTGCCCTTGTGCCGTGAGGCCCTTGACGTGATGTAGCCTGCTTGTGAAGCTTAGCTGCAGGGGAGTCTTTGGAAACCTACAAGCCAAAACAGCCATGTCCTTTGGAACCAGAGGCCTCTTTTCAGTACCCTCATGCCTTCTGAGTAGCTGATGATGGTGTGCCATGCCCATCACCTGGGATTTCTGGAACCTGGAGCCTGTGATGCTTCTTGCTTCATTTCTGCCTCTCGGCTCACCCTCACACGTTAGTGCAGTGAGCAGCAGCCTGCTCATTACCTGTCTCCCAGGAACACTCTGCGAGTCTGCAGTTTCCCTGTCGGTGGTGAGGAGGAGTTCTGTTGAGTGGATTAGCACATACAGGTTCAGATTATTTTCCAGTTCTACTTGGAGTCAAGTGAAACTCCTTCACATATGGAATTGGCCAAAGCAGTGGTGGTCTTCCTAGCTACCCTTTATCCTTTCTTACAGCACACTTCCCTCGTTGGGGTGCCCAGCCATACACCACCGCTTCTTTTTCCTGTACCTCCATGGAGCTGACTGAGCCTCACACAGTTCCAGTCTGCTCTTTCTCACCTAGGCTTTCAGAAGAATTGGGATGGACTAGGGTAGGATGGAGTGGATGTGAAGAGAATATCTATGGATGTAAGTGTTGGCTGAGACCCATGAGATACAGAGACATGGACCCCATGATGAGAACTCAGAGGCCAACTGTGCCAACTCAGATAAGCAAAGGCCCTACAAGTGGGATTGAGAAAAACAGAACTCTGAGAAGTTAGGTAACTTGTCCAAGGTCACAAAATTAGTATATGAGAGAACCTATCTATATTCAAATTTGAGGCTATTCAAAGCTTCAGGAGGCTGAGAATGTTATCTTTTATTTATTGCTGAGCTTCTAGAACATAGTAGGCCTCTTACTCTATTTTTATCCTATGGTCTGTTCTCTTTTATGGCCTCAGTACGTTCTTAATGCTATAACCCACTGAGGCTTTTTTTTTTTAAGGAGGCAGAGTCCTATAGAATATTTATAATACATAATTTTACATAAAACAAGATATATATTTACTAATATACATCAATATAAAGTCATAACTATAAGCATAATTTCCCCCAAAGAAAAAAGTTAACAAAACTAAGCACTGTTGGCTAAGTTTGAGTTTCCATTAATATTTAATTAGAACTTGCCTGCACAGAGCAAATGTTTAAGGAAGAATATTGGAAGAAAAGTTAAAATTTAGACACAAGTCTGTCCAGTTTTTCTCTGGATTGTATGATGTTAGAGGCTGACCCATTTGAGCCTGTAGACCACTGATGTTCTGTGGGTACAAAACTGGAAAACTGGTGGTTTAACCACACTAGAATCATTGCATTCAGCAAATTAAATGCACTGGCATATGCTGCTGATTCCCCTCCAGCATTTTCTTCCTAGATCACCACTGATGAGCTATTCTTTGCTCTTCAAGGCCTGTTTAATAGGGAAATGAAAATGCAGTCATTTTGTGAATATTTTAGTTTTCAGATTTTATTGTGCAATGAATGACGTGTAGTCTTTCAGAAGTCAAATTACATATATGTCACTTATGGTAGCTTTTTCTGATCATTCTGGACTCATCTGACCTCTCATTTAAAGTTCCACAGCTTCTGCTCCATACTTCAGTATAACATGTGGTCATGGCCACCCTCGTACATCTGCCTTCCCCAGCACTCTGCCAGGTCTCCCTGCTATGGAGTGGGGGGAGTGTGCATCTCTGTGTTGCCCTTGGACACACATTGTATTCTATTGAGGTGCTTAAAAGGGCCTTCTGAACTAAAGTTAAGGTACTTCCCCTGCATGTCGTAAGGAATTAACTTACCCAACACTTTGTGATGATGCTGTAAAGAGGAATAGACCATAAGGTTCCTTTAACACTAAAGCTTCAAGATAGAGTGAACTTTCAGTTCTGCTTCTTGGAGCAAAGAAGAGAGCAGTAGTTTTTTGGGGTTTTTTTCCTCCAATAACACTTTTGTAGGGAAGGGATTTCTAGAGGCATGCTACAGAGCTGCAATAGTTTGTTTTAGTGACCTGACCCTGGATCATATCCAGGAAGACATCATCATTGCTTGAATTTTAAGGAACAAAATGTAAGCCTTGATCACCCTTTTTCTCTGCAAGGAGATGCCATGTTATAATACCAAACTTTTTATTATAATAAAAGTGAATACGTTTAATTTTTGTTTAGCCAGTATTTATTCTGTTTACCAGTTTTGAAGTTACAGATGTATTTTTTATTAAAAAAACAATTGTTTAAGATTATCTTTGGAAATTTCAGAGTAAGTTATTATAAATTTTATATTTCTACACTGGATATTCATTATATATATACATATATATATATATATATATTTATGAAAGTTTACTGATTGTGTTCATCTTATAGATCAGTTTCAACCAGGTATAAGATACAATTTTTTCCTGTATGGGTGCAGAAATCAAGGATATCAGTTACTACGTTCTGTAATTGGATATACAGAAGAATTGGGTAAGTTAAATGGGTAAGTTGTTTTTAGACTTCAAGGTAACAATGAAAAATTAAAAATCAGCAATAGTAGTTAGATTGAATTCCTAAAATAAATGGAATTAGATGTTTAGTTCAAGGAAAGTTTAAGGTAAATTTAAAATTGTTTATTTGATTTTTTTATTCCAAGAAGAAAAGTTAAAATTTAGATAAGCCCCTTAAGTTTTTCTTTGGACTACGTGATTTTAGAAGCAGACCATCTCACATTTTAACCTATAGACCACTGGTGGTATGTGGGTACACAATTGGAGAACTAGTAACCCCTCTACAGTGAAATTCATAATTTCACTTTTGTCATCCAGAAAATTAAATCTTAACTTGGATGTCAAAAACGTTTAATTTGCTCTTATATAATAAAGTTTAAAAATGAATTAACTTATTCAGGACTATCAATAAGGAAGGGAAATACAAATAAGTCTATTTGAGTAACCATTTAAAGATTTTGCATATGTTACTTCTCTAGATATAAATTTTGTCTAAAAGCAGTGGTGGTGTAAGTTCTACCATTGTTGCTTCAGATATTTTTCTGCCAATAGTTATTAGCATATACTACAAAATATACTATTGTACATATACTACAAAAATGTTTATCATAATATTTCTAGAAGTTCGTGATTAAATAGAGAATAAAGTTTTTAATTCCAGGTTTAGTTATTTTGGGGGCTGGAAACCTCATGAAGCATCATGTCTACTCTGCATTAGTAAACTCTACTTAGCAATTGACCTTTGCCTTGTACAGCTCCAGTTGTTGCACCAGATTTTAGCGTTGAGGACACTTCTGCAGACTCAATATTGGTAAAATGGGAGGATATTCCTGTGGAAGAGCTTAGAGGCTTTTTAAGAGGATATTTATTTTACTTTGAAAAAGGAGAAAGAGACACATCTAAGATGAGGGGTTTGGAATCAGGTAAGTGAATATAGTGTGTGTCTTAGAAGTTTCTCATTACCCACAAGAGGGAGAAGAGGAAAGAAAGGGAAGGAAAGTGCTGCTCAGTAGTTTAATAATGGTTTCCAAAACTGTTTAAGAATAGGGAAATGAAAATGCAGTCATTTTGTGAATATTTTAGTTTTCAGATTTTATTGTGCAATGAATGACACGTAGTTTTTCAGAAGTCATTGGAATAATTTATTCTGAAGCCTTTGATTATAAACACCAGAGAACAGAGACCATCTCTTGTAGCCTTGCATGATTCATAACATAATATCTCATGAAGTTTACTTTAAAAAAGAAGGAAAGTCTTCTTAGAAGACTGGGAGAGAGAAGCTCAGGAATCCAAAGAATGACTTCACATACTCAGTTGTAATTTACCCAAGTGCCATCAGCCCATTAGCATCATCTTTAGCTGTGGGCTTAATAAGCTGGAAAACTTAATTGACTTTATTGGGAATGTGTGTATTCATTCATTAAACCTTAAAAATACAGACAGTCCTGGACAATGGGTGATTGTATGTCCAGAGACTTTAGACATACAATTTTCTATTTGTAGCTTCACAGATAGAAAACTGTTTATATGAATTTCTGGTTTTTCCTTAAATTATATTTGTCGGGAGTCAGATGTTTCTTACTCATAGCCACATAACACAAGCATATCATCTTTTCAATTTGAGAGCTCTCATTTCCCTGGATGACCTCTCCTTGGAAAGAAATCATTTTAATTATTTAATGCCTGTCTGACAAGTAGAGAACAACAACTCGGCATCGAAATGCTGACTGGGCATTATCTGAGTCATTCTCCAGAGCAGCTGCGTTCAATGTGCGCCTGTCCCCGGCTCACCGAGTTCTGCATTTCCTCAACCTTTGGGGTTGTCTATGGATAGGAGAAATCTCATATCAAATCCTACAAACATCCCGCATCTAGTTTAACTTTCCTCAAATGCTTGGAAATTTCACACCTGAACCAGTTAAAATTCTAGCATCTGGATTTCCAGTTGCCTGACCAGTTGCTAACCCTTGTGAAGGCACAAAGAGAAAGAATGTGAGAGACAAGCTAATACCAAAAAAGAAGAGTCGGAAATTAGGGAGTAGGAGTGGGACAGATGACTTAGAAGAGAAGAGTAAGAGAAATGTAAGTCTGCTCTCAGGGGGAAGTGACTGGATTCATAATGGCGGACCATGTAGTGGAGGCAAATGAGTAGGATGAGTGTGGGCTGAGTAGAGGGGTTGATTGAAGAACATTTCTCAGAACTGAAGGACTTGAGTGCAAGTAGGGCCCCCTTATCCACAGTTTCACATTACATGGTTTCAGTTACCTGCAGTGAACGGCAGTCCAAAAATAGGCCAGTAAAGTACATTAAGATATTTTGAGCGAGAGAGAGACCACAGTCATGTAATGTTTATTGGAGCAAATTGTTATAAGTGTTCTGTTCTTTAGTTATTGTTAATGTCTTAACTGTGCCTGATTTATAAATTAAACGATATAGGTATGTGTATGTAGGAAGAAAACATCCTCTGTAGAGAGTTTGGTACTCACTGTGACTTCAGGCATCCATTGGGGGGCTTGGAACATACCCCCTGTGGATAAAGGAGGAAGAGTATATGTACAGTAAAAGGATTCATTAAATACATGGAAAATAAATAGAAAAAAGGTCTATGTCCAGGTACGTCATCATGAACTTGTAGAGCACAAAACATACAAAGAAAATGCCCTAGAAATAGAGAAAAACAGGTCACATGCAAGGAATCAGAAATAAGAATGGCAGCAGACTTCCTGGCAACACTAGGTACTAGAAGGGACCACAGCACTGTCTTCAAAATACTGAGTGAAAATTACTTTCAGCCTAAAATTCTGTCCTTCATCAGCCTATCAACCAGGTGAGAATAGTGTGAAGACATTTGAAGATAGGCAAGCCCGCAAGCATTCACTTTCCCCACGTTGTCCTTCTCAGGCAGTGAATAGAGGAGGCATTGTGGCAACGCGGAAAGGAAGTGAGGAAGATCAGGAGGTGGCAGCCGGGAGAGAGAGAGAGGGAGGCTGTCCCGGAACAGAGGGGTCCCGGAGGGAGGGGCGGGCAGCCAAGGAGAGGTGGGGGGCTGGGATTTATTGTATTTGACCATATGGAAAATTATATTGAATCCTCATTGGAAGATGTGGGAAGAATTAGGAGTTGGTATAAAGAAAATCAAGCAAAGGAGGATAAAAAGCAGTTAAACAACAGGAAATGAAGCAAGGAAACGTGGTGGTGCGTAGCAGTCTGTCTGAGCATAACCCATATCATGTGGCTTCAGCAGATGTTCCAGTCAGTCTTCCTAGATGAATGATGCGGGGGAGAGGGCGGCAGAGGGCAGAGGAGCTCGGTTTTCATCTGCCTTTAGGTCTAAAAGTTCAAAGTTAAGAGCACCTGTTGAAGTTTGTTATTTTGAAATATGGAGGCAAATACCCAAGAAACCCGCGGTTTTAAAGTGGCTATGGGGGTGAGGAGAGAGGCTGGTAGGCGGCGGCTGCTTTTTGTCGTTAGCTGTTTAGTACTGCATGATTTTTTAAAACTATCGTCTTGTATTATTCTGCTTAAAATTTTGAAAAGTAATAATGTAGATAATTTTTCACACTTTCCTTTGAAGTTTGACTCAGACTTTTCTCCTTAGCCTGAGAATTTGAGAATTCCCGTAACACTGATGCTTTTTCTGAGTGATCTGAGCTCATCGCCCTCTGTCTGCACTCGTGCTTCATCCCACCTCCCACTCTCACTGGCAGGGTCAACGTGGGTGGGTTTGGGTGATGGTGGTTTTCATGCTCTTAGGAGCAAAATTCCTTCTGTATGCCAGGCATTATTCTAAAGGATGTGTCTGAAAATTTGATGTAGCCCTGGAGGTGAGTTGTAATATTTCTTACTATTTTTTCTTTTTTAAACAGAAAGAGTCTTAACCTTGTTACCCAGGCTGGAGTTTAGTGGCATGATCATTGCTTACTGTAATCTTGAACTCTTGGGGCTCAATTGATCTTTCTGCCTCAGCTTCCAAGGAACTGAGACAGCAGGCACCTGCCATGACACCTAGCCGATTTTTTTCTTTGTAGGCATATTTTTTATAAGTGAGACATAAGGTAACATTCTGTTACCCAGTCTGGTCTCAAACGCCTGGCTTGAAATGATCCTCCTGCTTTGGCCTCACGAAGTGTTGCTAGGATTGCAGGCATGATCCGCTGCACCCAGCCCATAGTCTGTTTCATAGTTAGAGAAATTCAAGTTCAGAGGGGTTTAAATAGTAGGCCCAGACCACAAAGCTTCTGGCTACAGAGGTAGAATATGGTCCTGGCTGCTTTATAGTCCTTGGCTGGGGGTGGCCACAGCCAGACTCCCCTAGAAGGGCCGGTCTGAGTTACCTCATGTTTAAAATGAGGTACAGATTAGTAACAATAGTTTCCATTTAAAAAAATGGACAGGTGATGTGACAGGTCTGAGTTACCACGAGCTTGAAAACGAGCTTGAAATGAGGTACAGATTAGTAACAATAGTTTCCATTTAAAAAAATAGGTCGTTCTGACATAAAGGTTAAGAATATTACTGACATATCCCAGAAGACACTGAGAATTGCTGACCTTCAAGGAAAAACAAGTTACCACCTGGTCTTGCGGGCCTATACAGATGGTGGAATGGGCCCAGAGAAGAGTATGTACGTGGTGACGAAGGAGAATTGTAAGTTACAGATTGCTGCTGTGATACTTTCCATCCTTAAATGTGTCATGTTCCTAGTGATTTTGGTTTATGTAGAGACCACTCCCCTTTTTTGTTTTAAATTTCTCATTTTGTTGCATCTTTATGATTGGTAGAAGAAGGTATTACAAGTCCATGAGATGACTGGATGTTTATTCTTGTCAGTTATTTGAAGCTATTTCCAGATGAGTACCTAAGAAATTAATGAATGGAGATACATCTGAAGTCTAGATGTCCAAATTCATGTTCACTTTATATAATGGTCAACCAGTTTAAAATTTTTTGTCCCAGCTATTCTGTGATTTTTAACGTGTGCAGGAAAACATAAAAGAAATAGCCTTTAAAAACTTTGGTACAGCTCAACACTCATAAGTTGGAGCTGAGAGAAGAGTGATGACCTTGACTGTCAACCAGCAAAGAGCTTTAATTTGATCTTGGGCTTCTCCTCTGGCCCTGAGCTGGAGTTTACACACAGCTCGTGATTTGGTTCTCAAAAGCAGTGGGGCTCCACAGAAGATGACTTTATCAGGTGGGAGGCACCTGGCACTGTCTGGTGTCACTTTTGATTATCTAGTGCTCAGAGGCCAGGGATGCTGCTAAGCTTTCTGCGGGGCTCAGGGCCCATCCACCCTGCTCCTGACAGTGAGGAACTGTCTGGCCTCAAATGTCAAAAGTATGATTGAGAAGCCCTGTTTACGAGAACATATTAGTGTAAAAACTATTACAATAATTAAAAGTCACTTCTTTACTACTTTAATACTTCTTATATTACTACTACAATATTTAATATACAGTATTACATTTTGTGTCCCTGGAGCAGTTAATTTTGATATTTTTTTTCCTAAATAATCTGTCAACTTAAATATCTTCTAATGTAAACTTACTCTATACTTCATACTAAAAATAGTGATTTTAATATTTGTAAAATTCCCTTTTCAGCTGTGGGGCTAATTATTGCCATTCTCATCCCCGTGGCAGTGGCGGTTATTGTTGGAGTGGTAACAAGTATCCTTTGCTATCGGAAAAGAGAATGGTAATGGTACTTGTGTACACTTGCTGTTTTGTTCTTAAGGGCACATTTACTTAGTTTAGGTTTTAAGTGTATTTTTTTTTTTTTAGTTGCAATGAGCTAGTAAATTGTTTTAATCAGAATTCATGCTGAATTTAATATTAAGCAAGAACACAGCATAATATTTAGAAGTCTTAAAACTAATAGGGTGTAAAAGTACAAACTTTTCCATAGTGTTTTCAGTAATAAAGTAATAGCAATTGTATTAAAGACAGTTTACAGACACACATATGACAATAGTTGTCCACATAAAAACTTAATTTTATGATTAAGTTCTGACTTGTCTTGGTGTCTTATTTAGAAAAGCCTGGGCATGTTGGTCATTTATTCATTTATTTAACCAATAAGAGTGACCCTTTCCATGGGAAAGGGGATTTGTGGTGAACAAAATGAGTGTGGTCCTCCTAGACGTCTACAGCATAGTGGGGACAAGGGGCATTAAACTACAACATCTACAAGATATGTGCTTGCAGAGGGTGCTGGGAAGGAAGGGAGCCAGGGGCAGTGAGGAGAACAGCAGGATTGCATCCTGGGAGGGAGAGGTGGTTGGCCAATCTGCTCTGTGGGGATTCTTTGGTTGGCCTACTCTTTGGTTGGCCAAAGGGTAAGGAGTACGTGACAGGAGCTGTGTGTGGCTGGCTGGGTGCAGCAGGAGTGGGTTGTACAAGGTGAAGTGGGGCTGGCAGGGCCCATCAGGAGAGAGGATCTGCCAGATGTGTGGTCACCTGGCAGGAGCTACCCTGGGTTGTGGTCATTGACAGCATTAGTGCACAGACAGGGCCTCACCAGCCTCAAAGATGCCATCATTTATGACAGAGAAGAGAATGTGTTCTAACAATGGTGGTTCGTAAGTCTAAGTAGTAGGAGTGACGGAACTATAGAGCCATGTGTCTTTGGTAACCATATTCTCATTACCAAAAATCACATTTTATAAACAACTATTTCAAAACAAAACAAAAAAAAAGGACAAAGTAAGAATGCAGTTTAGAAGTGAGAGCATTTCAGACTCATGTTAACAAAGTAATTTTTGCTGTTGGAATTTCAAATAATAAAGTTCTTTTTAATAGTAAATATGAAAGCGTGGAGTAGTGCTGACTGAGCAGATGTCGCCTTTGTCTGCGTTGCACTTCAGCTGTAGTGAATGATCACCCTAAATTAGAGCTCCCATTTTTGTCTCAGATATTCATTAAAGCATTTATAAATACTTCAAAATAAGCCTGATGGTGTATTAACTTACTTGTTATCTAGTAATTAATCTTACAATTATTAAATTTACTTCATCATTCTTTATTTAAAGGATTAAAGAAACCTTCTATCCTGATATTCCAAATCCAGAAAATTGTAAAGCATTACAGTTTCAAAAGAGTGTCTGTGAGGTAATGTTTTATTTTCTTATTCTTATCTTGGAAGTATCAGCTTCTTTTTTCCAGGTTTTATGAAACGTTTTTAACATGCAAATGTTACTCAGAGTAAAAAGTATTGAGAAAATAGCATGCTTTACCATCTGCTCAATTTATAAAATTATTAATGCTAAAAAAATTGTTTATGGCTGTGGTCCCCAACCCCTGGGCCATAGACTGGTGTCTGTCCTTGGCCTGTTAAGAAGTGGGCTGTACAGAAAGAGGTGAGCAGCTGGGAGAAAAGCTTCGTCTGTATTCACAACCCTCCCCACGGCGTGGGCATCACCACCTGAGCTCTGCCCCCTGTCGGAAGGTGGCGGCATTAGGTTCTCACGAGAGCTCAAAGGCTACTGCATACTGTGCATTCGAGGGATCCAGGCTGTGTGCACCTGTGATGATCTAATGCCTGATGACCTGAGATGGCGCTGCACTGGGGAGCAGCTGCAAATACAAATTACCATTAGCAAAGAGGTTTGACGGCACAGAGACCATAAAAAAACAATTGCTTACAAACTCCGGTCCACATTCCCCCCTCTCATATCGGTGGAGAAATTGTCTTCCATGAAATGTCCCTGGTGCCAGAAAGGTTGGAGACTGGTAGTTTATGTGATGCTCTTCTTCCCCACTACTTTTTTTTTTTGAGATAGAGTCTCAAGTTGTCACCCTGGATAGAGTGCTGTGATGCACTCACAGCAACCTCCAATTCCTGGGCTCAAGCAAGTCTCCTGCCTCCGCCTCCGCCTCCCAAGTAGCTGGGACTACAGGCGCCCACCACAACGCTCGGCTATTTTTTGGTTGCAGCCGTCCTTGTTTGGCGGGCCCGGGCTGGATTTAAACCCGCCAGTTCAGGTGTATATGGCTGGCGCCTTAGCCGCTTGAGCCATAGGCGCCAAGCCGCCCCACTATTATATTAATAGCAAAGAAAATATTGATATGGAGGAAGCAGGTGGCTCCTCACTGTATAGACTACAGAAGGGCAGGGACACATCTTCACAGGCAAATGGGGGGACAATAAGGTAATGCCCCTTGTGTGTGAGGAACGTTGTAATAGCACTCAGTACTTTGCTCAATTACTGTTTCTAAATTTCTTTTTAGGGAAACAGTGGTCTTAAAACATTGGAAATGAATCCTTGTACCCCAAATAATGTTGAGGTTCTGGAAACTCGGTCAACTTTTTCCAAAATAGAAGACACAGAAATAATTTCCCCAGTTGCTGAGTGTCCTGAAGAGAGCTCCAGTGCAGAGCCTGAAAACCATGTGGTTGTGTCCTATTGCCCACCAATTATTGAGGAAGAAATACCGAACCCAGCGGGGGAAGAGGCTGGAGGGGCTTCACAGGTCATCTACATTGACGTTCAGTCCATGTACCAGCCCCAGACAAAACCAGAAGAAGAGCTGGAGAGGGACCCTGGAGGTGGTGTGGGCTACAAGCCACAAATGCACCTCCCCATCAGTGCTGCTCTAGAAGACATCGCTGCCGAAGATGACTTAGATAAAACTGCGGGTTACAGACCTCAGGCAAATGTAAATACTTGGAACTTGGTGTCTCCAGACTCCCCCAGATCCACAGACAGCAACAGTGAAATTGTCTCGTTTGGAAGTCCCTGCTCCATTAATTCCCGACAATTTTTGATTCCTCCTAAAGATGAAGACTCTCCGAAATCGAATGGAGGAGGGTGGTCCTTTACAAACTTTTTTCAGAACAAACCGAATGATTAACAGTGTCACTGTGTCACTCCAGCCTGCCATCTCAATAAGCTCTTATTGCCAGTGTTGCGATGTCAGCACAGGGCACTCTTGGAGGAATCCTGTGAAGTACTGTTAGTGAGGTGAACTTCACCACGTGCAAGTTACACCAAAAGTGTTAATGTGCTTTTAATGTGGTCTTAAAGGCCAAAGTCTAGTGACTCAGAATCCAGAACCCAAGATTTGGAGCTCTTTGTGATCGAGCCAAAGAATTCTCACATGCTCTACCTTCAGGAAACACTTCATGGCTAATACTGACTAGTTATATACATACAGAACAAACCCTGCCCCCTATTTTCTGTTCTGTTGTTAATGGTTTTCTCAGATGTATACTTCATGGAATTGAAAGCGGATTTGCAGGCAAGGGAGAAAAACTCCAAAGTAACAGATGATGTTTATTTGCCTGACTTTTCCTCCATTCTACATGAAAACCAAGCACAGATTTTAAAACTTTGAAGATTATTCTCCTCTATCTACAGCATTTACAAAAATTAATATAATTTTTAATGTAGCAACAGCTATTTAGTGTTTTGTCTGGTAAAGTATGCTGATTTCTGTGCCTACTGTATAATGATTATCAAACAGTTGTCTCAGGGGTGCAAACTTGGAGAACACGTGTGACACTGACCCTCAAATCAGAATCATGTTTTCTCGTTTTGGTGGGTTTTGCAAACCTTTTCATTATGTGTTACCTTTTATGTTAGCTTCTGATATTGCAGTAGTTGCCCTAATATTTAAAATTTAAATCTCTTAAGACTATAGACCCAAGTTTTTTTAAAAAATAACCATTTTGGGCAGCATGTGTGGCTGAAGGAGTAGAGCACTGGCCCCATATACCGGAGGTGGTGGATTCAAACCCAGCCCCAGCCAAAAAAACAAACAAACAAACAAAAAACCATTTTGTAATACAGTGTCAGCTTTATATGAGCAAATTCAATGTTATTCATAAGCATATAATTGCAGTGGTTGACCATGTGAGATGACTACTAAGCAATATATCATGGCATTAGCTATCCATCTAGTTCTGATTGGCCTTCATTCCTCCTGAGAAGACTGTGCCATCAAGCCTGGTCACCCAGCCAGAGATCATCTTTGACACCTCCTCGCCAGAGTTACTTCTATTCCTGAGTCTTACCTCTCCCTTTCTCTTGAACGATCATCATTCCAGACTATCTGATTCAGTCCTCGCATTTTAAAATATAAAGCTAAGGAGAGAATGCTGCTTCCAGGAACAGTTAGCCAAGGGCTACTTCTGAGTAAATGTCATAAATCGTTTGGACTTCTTGGACACACTTGTATGGCAGGTACAGCAGTTGCTTGGTGAGCTGTGCAGAGCTGAGCATTCAATTTAGTATCATCTGCCCTCCCAAGTTTCTCATAAGTGACATCTAGAGTGATGGTGGTTTTTAGGAAAGCAGAATAAAAAACTGAGAAGACATATTGTATTTCCCCTGCCCTCAGTATAGTTTATCTTTACATAGTAAAGGCAAATGTACCTGAAAATTTAAAATACCTGAATAAGATATGCTTATTTATTTATTATTATTTTTTGTCATCTGAGGTTCTGTAATGTATTTGAAAAGAACAGATCAATTATTTTTTTCAAGTTCATACTGTATCTTTTTAAAAACCATGCTGTGGAAAAAAGCCACAGAACAAAGAACAAAATCTATTTAGGTACTCTGTGAATGAATCCTGATTTTTAACTGCTAGGATTCAACTAAATTTCTAAGCTTCATATTATGGATATGTGGAATGACATACAATTAGTTATGTACATACATAGTATATTCAAACTATATAATAGTTCATAGAGGTTTTCAGTAACGAAAAATAAGTCAAAGTGGAGCCATCCCTACACAGTTTTCTGGCCTTTTTGGGTCTTTCCCTGAGCCTCCAGGCTGGGCATTCAGGCCTGGCACAGCCTCCACTTCCTCCCAAAGCTTGGCATTACTGTAGTCCACTCGCGCTAACGCACGCCTCTTCCTCTGTCCTGTGTTCATCTCTTTAGGACAAGGATAAACACTGGCTGTGGTATAAGTTTATTGATCTGAATGATGCTAAACTGAAATAACAGGAAAAGGACAGAAGAGATTGATCTTTGTCATCAATACATGTGCATTTTAACTGTGACCATGTGGACCCAGTACCTTTCCTAACCCATGGAAAGAATGACTCATTTGTTTGGTCCCCAGTGGTGAACATCACTGGGGCTCTTAAGTCCTTTCATTCTGTCCAAGAATTCACTACTTGTCCTTTATGAAGAAGTTCAGAGTGCTACTCACCCATCCCCTGCCTCTGGAGTTCCATACCCAAGGATCACTAGGTTAACAAGAGACAGAGTAACGCTCCGTTAGTCTGGGCATGCTCCTTATACCTCCCTGTATCTTAGAAGAATGTGTTTTAAGTCTGAGACCAAAGCAGGTTTCCTCGCCTTTCTCCATTTCGTTGAAGATAGCCAGACCCATGTGCAGATTGGAGGTTGTTACCATCCTCCAACCCCATCTTCCTTGTACATCTAGGGGGAGCCTTAACACAGGGAGGGGGAGGGAGAGAACAGCCTTGGTCTTGCACCAAGTTGTTTGAGACTGGCAGACGTTCCCTGTATGTCAGTGCAGAGATCGTGCCTCTGTGGAAGGCGTTTTAATCATGGTTGCACCTTGTCCAATCAGATTTAGCTACATCTCCTTTAGGGGGATAATTAAGGACTAGTTAGAAAGGGAATCTGGATGAGTGCCCCCAGCCCTTACTGACTGGGGAAATAATTGAGAAATTTCTCTTTCCTCAGCAAAAGCCCAACCAGTGGTTACAAAAATCTAGATGTCCAACTAGAATTATGTTCCATTATGTCTTTTGAATAGTACTTCATTTAAGACACATTTTTACCTCTCTTGTAAGTCATTTCATTTATAAACCTGTTTTAAATCAAGATTCCCTTGTGAGGAATGGGGATCAGATTGTTATAGAGGTCATTATGAGTGCATTTCTTTTGTGAGTGGCTATTTTAAATAAGAATAAAAATATTCTTAAAAGCTTAGGCTTTTGACATTAGGTGAACCTTGTGAATTCTGTATTGCATGGATTAACACACATGTGCAATCTTAAGTCTCCAATTTGTTGAACCTGTACAGGCCAGGATGTGAAACTGTGGCCCTGAGTATCTGGATAGTGTGATCGAGGTGCTTCGTTCCTGCAGCTTAGACACAGAAGCAGCCGCTCACTGAAAAGTTTTAAAGAGGAAGTGTCAACCTCGTTTTCCAAACCAGCATTACTTTCTCAGCTCATGAATCTGAAGGATTGCACTTAGAACATCTAGTACTATCATACTCTCAGAAATTTGGTAAAAACTCACATTCTTAAAGCTTCATTCATATTGTATTATAGTTGAAAATTAGTCCTGTAATTTCTTAATTGTCTTCATACCGTCCATAGTTAAAGATCTTTGCAAGTCCTTTTTGTATTTGGATAATTAAATGTAGTTTAGTGAAGGAGACTATCAAGTGTTTTCTTTTTACAAAGGGAATTTGAAATCAGTTTAATGGTATTTTGAAATTTAGGTACTCCTTAACATGTCAATATTCAAAAAAATGTTATCTCCAAGTTTTTGACTGCTCAGGGGCACATAATCTGATAAAATTTTTGGTTTGTTTGCTCTAAGATTATTTTTTCTTTTTTCTATTTTAAACTATATTAAAATTTGTACGGCTTATACAAAATGCCTCTTTTCCTTATATTGAAAGTTTTTTTTTTTTTTTTTTTTAACAGTTTTTGGCTGGGGCTAGGTTTGAACCCGCCATCCCTGGGATATGGGGCTGGCGCCCTACTCCTTGAGTCACAGGCACTGCCCCCTTATATTGAAAATTTAAATTGGGCCTTTCACAGTAAAATATACGATCATTAGATTAAAAAGACTCAGGCATATCCAAAAAGTGTACTGACTAATTTATTATCTGAGTCCCACCCCAGAGTATTATCGATACAGTGGAATTTTCCTGAAGGGTGGTCTATATCAAGGTCTAGATTATGTGGCTCTGAAACTCACAGATTTAAATCTATAGAGAAGGCTCCAGAATGTGTATTAAAGACTCCTGCTCACAAATCACTAGTTAGCTTATTTCTTCATAATTTCAAATGTTGACAGTTTTTTTTTTTTTATTTGATGAGTACAAAACTAGGAAGATGTTTGTACCACTAGTGTATGTTTTGGCAAATGAACAGTGCATTGATGTATGAGGATAATTGATTAATGTGAGCACTCTTTCCCTTGATGAACTAGTACGTCAGAGCATTAAATTTATTTTAAACCTTTATTTCCTGCTGAATTAAAGTTTCCTTGCTGTCATGCCCCTCTTACATATCTAGAAGAGAATTTTGCATAGAAGAAAATGATTTGCAGCCAAACTTATAGGACATTTATCTGTTAGACATAGACTTAGAATATCATTGGAAATGACTCAGTTTGAATTTGGTTAATTTTTTTTTAATTGGTTATGTACCAGGACTATTAATAATACTTAAACCTCTTATTTTGTGAGGTTTTTATTCCCATTCAATTAGTGCTTTTGTCTTATTGCATGGTTATATACATGCTACTTATAATACAGATAAACTATTTTTAATTCCAATTCCAACATAAAAGATAAAGAATAACATTGAATTAGTTGATATGTCAAGCTTTATTTTATATGATAAAGGTTCAAGGAGTATGATTTTTTCTAGAATATATCTAAATCTTTATGAATTGGGGTTATGACAGGATTCTATTGTTTTTAATAATGAGTAGCATTTATTTCTCCCTGTATTGGGAATGTTAAAATTTTGAATTATAAAATCCATCCAACTTACAAACAGAATTTATCTATACAAGATGAATTCTTAACTCTACAGCATTTTTATAAAAATTAAAAAGTAGTGTTTTAAGGGGAGAGCCCTCTAAATGTTTGTTATGTGTAAGTGCCTAGCTGAAGAACCATAGAAACAATAAATTCAAAAGCTCTTATAGAAGTTAAACTATAACTGATTGAATATTAGCCAAAAACAAATCATTAATAATTTACATTATTTTTTGGTTGCTGGAACTGAATATCGTAAAAACAAAGAGATGTGAGTGGGGAGAAAAAGTTCTAATTGATAAGGAAATTGACTTTTATTACATTTACATATCTTCTAAGATTGCCTTTACAGTAGCCAGTCAGAACTTTAAAAAAAAAAGCTAATGTATACCTTATGTGTTGCACTTAAACCTAAAATACTATGCTCACCTGATTGAATGAGTCACTGAAATTACTGAATTTACTTATACATTTCAAATGCATTTCCCTTTAGAAGTATTCCATGTTAAATGGGTAGCTTTCAACTTCTGAACTTACTGTTTTCCTAAGCATTCCAGTGGTGTAATATAAAATATCAAAATATTTCTAGGTGGTAATACAGTTTTTATTAAAACATGGAAAAGTTGTGAACTATTAGGTTTAACATTAGCGTATTTTTGCAATTGATTATAAAAAAGAACACTGAATAATGGTTTTCATAAAAATTCGTTTTCCATCTTTCCCCAGCTTGATTCCAAGCACTTTCCTCATTATTTCTAATATCGCATAAGCTAGTGGCTCCTTCTATTTAATTTTTTCCTTCCAGCGTTAATATTTAGAAAAAAATGTGAATAGTGTTGTGAATAGTGGAATATGGCATGCAAAAAAGAAGCCGTTGTTGTGAAGGTGTAGGTGTTACGTTATGGATACCCTTGGATTTATTTTATCCTAATATTTTCTCAAAAAGGAGCATGCCCTTTTGTTAAATACATTTCAATTCAGAATTGCTTGAAAAAGATTGGCCTACATAGAGAAATAGAAATCCTAGATTTGAGATAGTACTACCTTTAAGGTATGTTCAAAGGTAAAATAAATGATTTTTAAATACTCAACTTTCCTAGCAGGAATTTTCTTTTTTGTTTTCTTTCATTTGCTGCCTGTAGGTCAAAGTCTTTATAACACTAGGAAATTACCATTTTTTACTTTGACAATTACATTATAGCGAATTACTGTTTACAAAATACACATACTGTGAACAGATACAAGTTTTTGTCTTTTATAAGGTTGTTTGTAGAACGAGTGTTTTTTTTTAAAGGTGGTGTTATATGTTAAATATTTTCAGTTTTTTATAAATACTAGTAATTGTTTACTAATTTTTGTTTGGTCGTGCTTATTAAATGTAGCTGAAAGAAGATAGGGAGAAACTGCAGATCTAAAACTTCCCTTTTTTCTTCCTTGAAATGTTACCACTACAGACATTTGTTCTTTTTTTTTTTTTTTAATGTGAATGATCAGTTATGATGTGTAGTTCTGAAAATCATGTTTAATAATGTAAGGAAATACTTAAATTTACAAAAATGTGGGTCACTGTGAAAGTTTTGAGACAGACCGTCTGTATTGTGGTCCATTATCACTTCCAAGAAACAAAGTCAACAACATCCTTATGATTGACCCATGCAAGTTTCAGCTGCTCAGATTTTCCGTTTCTTGATTTTTGTGTATCTCAAAAGTTTCATAATGACCCATGTACAAGAAGTAAACTATAAGTTGAAGTATATTTGTGTAATTCAGTCTGATTCACAGAATTAGGAGTTTAATTGGAATAAAACAACCCCACTTACAGAGATGGCAACTAAAATATTTCCTGCCTTATGAAAACTTGGATGTTATGTTGCTGTTAGAATGGGTAATTTGGACATTTAACATCATTGTATAATTTCAGAATTTAGTTTCCATGTCTTTTGGAAAACACGGTTATAGCAAAAACATAGACTATAATTAAGCTATTACTAAGACACCATAAATATAAAAACTAGTATGCTTGGCTGTTAACTCTAAAGATATTACTTATGTCTGTTTTTAAAATGTGCATGTATTTAACAGTTTTATCATAGTATTGTCATGGAAAAAATAAATATATTTTCTTACATCTTATACCAACAAATCTGGGCATTACTGTTTTTCCTTCTGTTTTAGGCATTTAGGAAAAGTGACTTCTGTTTTGGTTTTGTTGGTATTTTTATCCTATCCCATAAGAATTACAGTGAATGTGAAGAAATTATTTAGTGCTATAGTTATCTTTTTAATTTTGACTATTTTGCTATGCTTCTAGTATAATAACCATCCCTCTGTTCCATTAAATCAGTATTTTATTTATCAGAAAAGTTAGCATAAAATGAAATGGTGGGAATTGAGCATTAGTGAGAAATACTCATCCTTAATGTATGTTTTGTAATTTATTTCACCTGAAGATAGTTTGAACGTTTGTGGAGAGTCTGGAAATAAATATACATACATATTTCAGCTTACTACTGGAAATACAGTCATTGATTTGACAAAACCCCGTAATTTTAAAGAATAAAGTTATCTTAAATAGAAGTTCATAAAGGGAGAAGGGAAGTCTTTAGTCATATGTAGCCTAGACTTACCCAGATTAACAGCTGAAACATGAATGGGCCTGGATTTAACCTGAAAAAACCACAGACCAATTTTAAATTATCGTGAAACACGTGTTAGTATTTAAGTGTTAGAAAAGTCCAGGCATATGGTTTGTCCTTTGGGGAGTCCTCGATGCAATGACTGGTTTCCCAGATGGTGAATTCTTAGCCAAAAGGTAAAGCACCATCAATCCCAGGAACTTTGAAAAGGTCAAAAAGAAAATGATGTCATTTTTAGGGGAAAGAAAAAGACATATGAATATTTTTTTTTAATGAATACTATTCAACATCACACTAAAAGGTTAGCTTAGAAACTCAAGTTTCTCTGATAATTTGATCCATACTCTTCCCCTGGAGTGACTGGCAATAAAACTGAATGGAAAATATTCAGTCTGAGAGACCCAGGGAAGTTGAAGTAATGAGAGATGTCTTGAACTGGTTGGGGATTAAATTGGAGATGATTTTATCCTTGGTGATTAGTCTCAGATTAAAGAGAGAAAGAAGGGCAGTGCCTGTGGCTCGGTGAGTAGGGTGCTGGCACCATATGCCAGAGGTGGCTGGTTCAAACCCAGCCCTGGCCAAAAACTGCAAAACAAAAGAGAAAAGAAAAGCATTTGAGGGGCAGTGCCTGTGACTCAGTGGGCAGGGCGCCAGCCCCATATACCGAGGGTAGCAGGTTCAAACCCGGCCCTGGCCAAACTGCAACAACAAAAAAGTAGCTGGGCATTGTGATGGGCGCCTGTAGTCCCAGCTACTCGGGAGGCTGAGGCAATAGAATTGCCTAAGCCCAGGAGTTGGAGGTTGCTGTGAGCTGTGTGATGCCACGGCACTCTACCATGGGCTATAAGGTGAAACTCTGTCTCTACAAAAAAAAAAAAAAAGAAAGAAAGAAAAGCATTTAAGAAGGATCTTCTTGTTTTTTGCAGGTTTTGGCCAGGGCCAGGTTTGAACCCACCACCTCCCGTGTATGAGGCTGGTGCCCTACTCCTTCAGCCACAGGTGCTACCCAAGAATGATCTTGATAAAAACTATTAAGTAGAGGCTTGGTGCCCGTTGCACAGTGGTTCTGGCACCAGCCACATACACCAAGGCTGGCAGGTTCCAACCCAGTCTGGGCCAGCTAACCAACAATGACAACTGTAACAAAAAATAGCCAGGCGTTGTGGAGGATGCCCGTAGTCCCAGCTACTGGGAAGGCTGAGGCAAGAGAATCGCTTAAGCCCAGGAGTTTGAAGTTGCTGTGAGCTGTAACACCAAGGCACTCTACCGAGGGTGACATAGTAAGACTATGTCTTAAAAAAAAACCTCTTAGGGCGGCGCCAGTGGTTCAGTGAGTGGGACGCCGGCCCTATATACCGAGGAGGGTGGCCGGTTCAAACTCGGTCCCGGCCAAACTGCAACAAAAAAAAGCCGGGCATTGTGGCGGGCGCCTGTAGTTCCAGCTACCCGGGAGGCTGAGGCAAGAGAATCCCTAAGCCCAGGAGTTGGAGGTTGCTGTGAGCTGTGTGATGCGACGGCACTCTACCGAGGGCAATGAAGTGAGACTCTTGTCTCTGCAAAAAAAAACCTTTTAAGTAGAAATAATGTTAAGATGAATGCTTCTCCAGTGTGTCCAAGCCTCTAGTAATGATCTGTCTCTAAACATTTGGAAAATGAGAAGGAATTCCAAGTTTCAGCTCCAACTGAAATCTTTTTCCCTTCCTGCTCCAGCCAGCCCTATCTCTGCTGCAAAGCTGAGCCTCCCCGTCCCTGGTGGTGCCTACACACTCCCTCACATTTCCTTCCCCACTAAGGCTTGCTGCTCGGAGAGCCTTGAGGAAGCACAGTTTTGAGAACAGATGAACCTTCCTAGTCCTAAATTGCCCAATAACCAGTGCAGGCAACGTGCCACCCTCAGAAATAAACGTAGAGTCTAATTTCCTCAATAACCATTGTTGCTTCTCTCCTTTCCTGTGCTGGCTGACAGACGCTAACTTTCACACCTTCTGAGATGGACCTGGCAGCCATCGCCTTGCGTGGGGCTGCACAAACCTGGCTGCGATCCTGGCTTCACCACTTACTGCCAGGACAACCTTGGAGAAGTTGTTCAGCATCTCACCCTGTTTCCTGTCTCCGAAGTGTAGCTTTTAGTGCCCACCTTTGAAGCACTGGTGGGAGGATTGCAGGCAGGGTGCACTGTGCTCCCAACAATCAGTGCTAGATTTGCCTCTGTCTTGAGAAGCCTCAGGCACACCTCAGACCTTAAAGGTATAAATGCCTTCAGTGAGCCTGGTTTAGATGTGTCTTACTCACGTCGTATCTGCAGATCCTCAGCACAGGCCTGCCAGGTGAACTGGGAGGTCGTCCCCACAGGGTTGAATGCCTTCTTCATGTAGGTAACCTCTTCCACACGCAGGTCCCGGTTGATGCATTGCCGGCCTTTCCAGTATGGCCAGACTTCTGTCCTGTCCCCTGCCCAGGCCCACGCTGTCCACAGCACTGAGCACAGTTCCAGTCCTTCATTTGGTGATGGGAATGGGATGATTTGTCTGTCAGTCACTGTTACGTCCCCAGAGCTGAGCACAATGTCTGCTGCAGATGCTTGATAAGTATTCTTTAAAAAATAAGTGGTATATAAGCGGCGCCTGTGGCTCAAAGGAGTGAGGCGCCAGCCCTGTATACCGGGGGTTGCGGGTTCAAGCCCAGCCCCAGCCAAAAACTGCAAATAAATAACAAGTGGTATCATGTTGTTTCCCTGGATATTAGAAATAATGTTATTTTACAAAGGATGATCCCTGTATGGAATAAAATCCAACTGTGGATAGACAGGAGTCCTTGGACAAGGATAGGAGGTTCCGTTTGGTGGCTTCAGTCAGCTCCACCCCAGATCTGGGCCATCGTGCCTTGCTCATAGGAGATGCCCAGATTGTGTGTTGAATGCATTTAACTTGTTCTAGGGGGAAATTCGGCCTCATCCTCTTACCTCTTGACAGCAGCAGATGGGGATAAATGGGCTTTTCTGAAGTGACAAGAAGTCAGAGCCCTTCTCTTTCCTCTGCCCCATTTCCTCTACACTTTGAACCTTATTTTCATTCTCTCTGGGTCAGGTCTCTGTGTCCCTTCCAACTTGCATGCCCCAGTGCTCCATTCTTTTTTGTTTGTTTTGCTTTTGTTTTGCAGTTTTGGCCAGGGCCGGGCTTGAACCTGCCAACCCCAGTATGTGGGGCCAGTGCCCTACTCCTTGAGCCACAGGCGCTGCCCCCCAGTGCTCCATTCTTTTCCCCTGTTCTCTTCCTCCAGTTGCATATCTGCTTCTCTAGGAGACAGTCTTGGCCCTGATACCTCTGGGTAGTTATCTTGTGGACAGGGAAGCCCCAATGTGCTGCTCGGGCCACACTGCTCCACACCGAAGTAACTCTCACTCCCGCTCTATGTACTAAATTTCCTTCCTTCCGGCCAGACCTCCCCCAGGAACTGGGCCCATGGTTCCAGGCTCCTTCCAGGGCAGGGGAGAGACCTTCCTCACCAGCCCTTGATGTAGACTCAGACTGGCCTGGCTTATGCCCTGTGCCCATCACTGGTCTAGTCATGTGAGGCAGGGGAGAGGTTCTAGTCAAAGCCCGTTTTCACAAGAGTTGGTGGGTAATGTTCTGAGTGGACAAAACAATAAGTGCTCACTGAAGAAAAACGAAAAAATAAAGGGAAGAAGAAAATCACACAATTTTCTTATGCAGCATTAGTTCTTTTTAACATTTTACTTTTTATTCAGACATTTTTCCTATATGAATATATGCGTACATACACATATTCCTATACAGTAGAACCTCAGTAGTTGACTACCTCCCTACATTGACCACCTCCTTAAGTTGACCTAATTTTCATAGACTAGACAGACACGCACTGCATGTGTGAATCACAACTTCCTTTGTTGACCACCTCTGAATGTTGACCAGTGGGTTACAAACACTTGGGTGGTCCACTTACAGAGGTTCGACTGTATGTATGCATATGTTTAAAACAGTGATATTTTATATTCTATTTGGGACCTTGATTTTTTTTTTTGCATATTTTAAAAATCTTTTCAAATCAATAGACTATTTCTTTGGCACTATTCTTGGACAGATACGTAAAATTCCAATATAGAGGGCGGCGCCTGTGGCTCAGTGAGTAAGGCACCGGCCCCATATACCAAGGGTGACGGGTTCAAACCCGGCCTCGTCCAAACTGCAACAACAAAAAAAACAGCCGGGCGTTGTGGTAGGCACCTGTAGTCCCAGCTACTCGGGAGATTGAGGCAAGAGAATCGCCTAAGCCCAGGAGTTGGAGGTTGCTGTGAGCTGTGTGATGCCACAGCACTCTACAGAGGGCAATAAAGTGAGACTCTGTCTCTACAAAAAAAGAAGAAAAAATTCCAATGTAGAGGATTAAACCAATTCTGTACTCTGGATGCTTTTCTGTTTTGTTTGTTGTTTTCATTCAATAATGGATAACTTTGAAAGTCAGCCAAGTATTTGGCATTGATTTGGTGGGAACGAAGGAACATTTGAATTCCATATTAGGAGCCATTGGCACGTGATAAGGAGAACTCCCAAACCGACTTCTCTGTGTCATAAAACAAGTAAGTGCGCAGAGCTTCTGGCCCCAGGCAGAGTTTTGCCGGGCACATGGCATTGTCTCCAGAAGGAGGGCTGCTCACGGCCCATGCTGAGGAGCCACTCGAAAAGGCCCTCGCCTGACTCAGGTCCCCAACCCCAGGCACCCACACCATCACCTTACTCCCTTAGTCATTGCAAAAAGGTCCCGGACCCAGAGAAAGCAACATCTTCAGGGACTATAAGAATATAAAAGTATCTTTCTGTTCTCCCAGAATAGCGCTCCCATCCTTGTCCTATGAGCCTCTGACTTGCCATTTAGGGAAGCAGCACACATTCTACAGTTGCTGTGACCCATGACAGACGGTGCATTTTAAGAAAATGAGTCTGGTTTCTGGAAAAGTATTACCTGGGGGTAGGGGTGAGTAGAAGTTGCAGTTGATAAGGGTTGTGGTAGGTGGGGGTCTAAGAGGCCCCGAGACTCTTGCTCTGAACAGTGACTAGGATGGTCTGTCCCATAAGCTGATTAGTTGACTTAGGAGATGGCCCTGGCTGGGCATGACCTCATCAGGAGAACTTTTATGGGGTGAGGGGGGCCCCTGCCTGAAGAGAATCTTCTCTGGCTTTAAGCAAGGGGCACATGGGCCTCAGGGGAGCCCACAGCTCTGGCCACACCTTAACTTGAGGAATTGGGTCTCCTCTATCCCTCATATCCTCACTGGCATTTCAGCCAGGGGCTAGTTTGCAAATATCAAGCCCTCAGGAAATGTCAGTGCAGCCAATGTGTGTGGACAAATGCTGGAAAGAGACAGCGATGCTTGTGAGGGCCCAGCACGTTTTTGCCCTCTCCTGACCTCCATCCCAATAACTCCCAAGCCTCGGAAGAGGCTCCCAGGGGCTGCAGGTTTCTAGGCCAAAGGCAGTCATGTGACAGCAAATAAGACCCCCCACCCCCACCCCATCTTGGGCAAAGCATTTTACCTCCCCAGGCCCATACAGGGCTAGAGCAGACGATCACCCAGGCTTCTTTCATTTCTGGGGCTATGTGAATGTGGCCTAGACACCTGATGGACAGGCGTGTTTCCTACCTTCCTTTCCATCAGGCAGTGTCCCCCTTTACAGCCGTCCTCCCA
Organism: Perodicticus potto; assembly: GCA_963574655.1. Classification (NCBI taxonomy): domain Eukaryota; kingdom Metazoa; phylum Chordata; class Mammalia; order Primates; family Lorisidae; genus Perodicticus; species Perodicticus potto. Next base: position 50,824 of record CAUYRH010028171.1, read on the forward strand.
CAGTAGCATTTTGAAGCTCACTATCAGGGAGAACATGGGATGTCTGCATCCAGGGCCAAGGTCGCCAGGCAGCTGACTTTCTCCACCCTCAGCTCTTTCTGGCTGATAACCATTTCTGTATCTTTGCTTTCCTTCGGCCAGTTTCCTAACAGGGCTTTCCTTAGCTAATCCCCTGGCCCAAAGCCTCTTTCCTTTGTTATTACATGAGTATAAAGGCAAATTCCTTGAGCCTTCCTGGCCTGCCTTCTCAGAGACGTTCTAACCCAAGTCCTCCCTTAGCCAAGTCAGAGCTGCAGCCCCTTAGTGCCAGGCTGGGCCTTGGCTGGGAGGAGGTGGGCGGGCAGGAAGGGGGAGGCCAGCCCACGGTCTGGGACGTTTCTGTGCCTTTGCATGCCATTTGGATCTGGAGCCAGAGAGACAGATGGGTAAATGGACAAGGAGAGACCCCCCCCAACCCCCACCAAATGCTGAGACATAATGTTCCTCTCACATCTTTCCAGGAAAAGGCAAGAGCTGGGAGCCACACACTTTCTAGGACAAAGATGCCTTAGCAAGAGCAAGCAAGAAGAAGAGTGGTGGGGAGGGTTTTCCCAGCTTCCTGCCCTGCTCCTGTAGCTCGTGGCTCGGCCAGGGCGAGGCGGGGGCCCAGGGGAGCGCAATGCGCCACAGAAATAGTTTGCAGCAACTCCCCTCAGTTGTGGAGGTTATTTGTGGAGATGAAAGCAAAGAAGGGAAGGGAAGAGAACTCAACTCACACCTAATTGCCTGCAGCTCTGGTTTCTGCTGTCAGATTTGCTCAACCCAGAGTCCTTGCAATAGAAGGGCTCTGGAAGGCGGCAGACTCAAAGCTGAGATGAGGAACTGGCAAGTGAACACTCGGGGCCGGGCCTCTGCCCAAATCCCCCTAACCCACAGGACTTACTGCCGAGGACCGCTAAACAGAGGAAGGCCCAGAATGCTACTTAGCAAGCTGGAGTCCTTGGGCCGGCCAGCTGCACCTTTCTGAAGGTCAGGGTAGGGGGCAGGAAAGGCTCATAGGGCGGCATCGTGGTTGTGTCCTCGTGGTGGAACCACAAGCAAGTCACCAAGCCTCTCTGGCCAGGAGCTTCTGTCTCCCCTGGTCCAACAGGCCATGCCCACCTGCTCTGACCATCATAGGACTGTTACCAAGATCAAATACATGAACATTCTTTGAGAGTGAGGCTGAGATGCAATCACTCAGAAGCCAGTTCATGCTGTGCAATTGGATTGGTCATTTGCTGGCCTGAATATTGCCACCTGTAATGTGGGACCTCCTACCGGCAGCCTGTCACTTCTGCAGAGACCCACTACCCTGAATGCCTTCAGCAGTGGCACTTGGTGCCGCATGACAGCTGAGGCAGGAACACTCCTATTTCCCTTCTTTTGTCTAGTGTGCGGTGTGTAAATACCCAGTTCTGATGCAGTTGAGTGACCCACATGTCTAGGCTGAGAAAGGCCGGCGTGGAAGAGAGCTAAGGCTGCACAGATGCCTGATTTTAGATTCCGATACTGATTTCATGCTGGCAGCTCTCTCCACTGGGCTGCTTCAGGGAGAAAGTCCTGGAGAACTTCTTTCCCACCTTTGATAAGCTCATCTTACACCTTTCTCAGCTAAGGATGTGGGTGGCATGCCATTACCCACCTCCATCTTCCAGGGCAGCAACTCAGCCTTCCCGGGGCTGGGAGGGGAGTGGCAAGTGTTGATGCTTTGTCCAGGCCCATCTCCTAAGGTGTTGTCTTTCCACTGGAAGCAGGAATTCCAGGCTGGGCCTCCGCAGGCTGCCCCTGGGCGATTCCCTCCCAGGAAGAACAGCCTTGGGTGGGGGCGGGGCAGTAGCCGTCAGAGCTCTGAGAAGGGCTGGGGCCTCTGCTGCTCCCAGGCTTCTTCCTTTGGGAACTCACAGTGCTAAAAACAAGCTTTCTGAGAACCATATTTTTCTGGGTTAAAGGTGAAAAATGCAGCATTTCCTCCAAGTGGAAAGTGCCGGGCCTGCCAGCTCCAGCTCTGGGCACATTTCCGAGATCCTGCCTCCCACTCAGGGCGGAGGCAGCTCCCTCTAAGGGGGAAAGGAGGAGTGGGCGGTGGAGGGAAGGAGAGGAGGAAGTCGGAAGGAAAGCGCCAGTTACTGTGTGACCAGGGCAGTCCCAGTGTGGAAACTAGCCGGCCTGTTTGTGTTGGAGGGCCCTGCACTGGAACAGGACTGGGTCAGGAAATGACAGGCAAACACAGGGGGAGAGCAGGGCAGCCCTTCAGAGTGGGAGTGTCTGCAGGCCGCCGCCTCCCGGTTTCTGGGCAGTGTGGGGACAAAGAAGACTCCACAGACCTTTCGGAGAGAAACCCCAGCAGCTGGGCCTAGAAGAAACCTACAGGGTTGTGAAAATCGGTTTTAAAAGGAAAAACAAGAACTTTCTTGCCCCACCCCCAGTCACCCTTGCTTAGAACCTGTGGGGAGCTCTGAGGAATTTTCTCTGATCCTGATTGTGGGACAAAGGCTTTTCAGGAACCAAAGCCTCTCCCCATCCTTCAGGGATTGTATTAACCTCTGAGCTCCCCAGCTCCTTCCTGAAACCTTCTCTCCTGCTGAGAGCCAGGCCAACCTTCTCCAACAGACAGTCCTCTCCCCACAGTGGCTGCCCAAAGCCAGGCGGATCCCACCTCTCAGCCCTCCCTTCCTTAGAACAAGTGTCAGGCAACAGGTGAAACTACTGCGCTGGGGACGGCAAATGCTGATCCCAGGAACCTGGCCTGGCCAGTCACTGAGAGCACTGCAGGCCTGGTCCCCTGCCCCAACGGCTCAGGTGGAGACCTACTGCCACCATGTCCCTGCGGTATCACTTCTTTTAACAATATCTGACTTGCTGCAGTGAATCAATGGCATTAATGGCCCTAATTTTTCACCCGTCCCTTAATCTATTCCCATTGCCAGGGAACTTAACAGTTCTCTCATTATGGGGGTAGATACCATTTCTTCATCTCTTTTCTTTCTTTCTTTTTTTTTTTTTTTTTTTGAGACAGAGTCTCAATGTGTCACCCTTGGTAGGGTGCTGTGGCATCACAGCTCACAGCAACCTCAAACTCTTGGGCTTTAGCAATTCTCTTGCCTCACTCAGTCTCCTGAATAGCAGGGACTACAGGCGCCCACCACAGAGCCCAGCTATTTTGTTGTTGTCATAGCAGGCCTGGCCTGGGTTCGAACCCACCAGCCCTGGTGCATGTGGCTGGTGCCCTAACCATTGAGCTACAGACAGAAAGGTCATTTCTTCATCTTTGAATCTATAGACTATTAGGGTGTGGCTGGAGGGCTACAGGGCAGTTCCATCCTATGCCATCAATGCTCAGGCCACCCCACTGGGCCCAGGAGGAAGATGAGAGACATACAGGGCAGATTCCAGCCCCCTCACCATCCCAGCTAAGCTGTCTTAAATTAGCAACACCCACACATTTGAGCAAGTCCAACCCAGACCCGAAGAACCACCCAGGCAAGATCAGCAGAGAGGTCAAACTGACCGCTCAAGGCACTTGAGCAATAAACACTTATTGCTGTAGGATGCTGAGGTTTTTTGATTGATGTTATGCAGCATTATTTGGGCAATAGCCAATAGATATACACAGAGAAAGCAGGAACACCCACCTGGGACAGTTTCCTACCCTGCCCTCCCACCAGGTCATCAGATCTTCTTGGGTCCCTCTTCTGCTGCCTTTCACCTGCAGGGTCCCTACTGCCCTGAACCCCTCGCCATGTCCCTTCTATCAACCACATCACCCCAGGCCTCCCACCCAGGTGCAGGCAGCTCTGAATGCTCTTTTGTTCTACACACCCTCCCAAGCCCTCATCCATGGGCCACTGCGTTTTTCTCTGGATAACACTTCCATGGGACAACAATTCATCTGCAAGCTGAAGCTCTTCTGGCTTTAACTCAGCTGAATATTTTGCTAAAATCACAATGACTGTTTTGGCTGGAAGCAATCCATTCAAGATGTGCTGTAAAGGCAAGTCCTTTACTTCTTGGGGCGAATGCTCTGGCCCGCAGCATCACAGGAAAAGGTGTTGAGATGAGTCTGGGAAGTGGTAGGACTCACTTCCTATCATGGCCTTTCTGTGGGTTGCACTCACAAGGTGAGGCACGTGAGAGGAGGAGGATGATTATTGATGCTATTGTTACCATGATTCCTCTGGTAGGAAAGATCCTGGTCATTAAAGGTTCCCAAAGACATAATCAGGAGACTGGGGCGCAAGGTCTGCCTCTCCAGTCACCTTTTAGAATGCTCAACGTGCTTACAACTGTGCTTTGCACAAGCTTCAAGTCTTCTTTTTTTTTTTCTTGAGGCAGAGCCTCAAGTTGTCACCCTGGATAGAGTGCTATGGCATCACAGCTCACAGCAACCTCCAATTCCTGGGTTCAAGCGAATCTCTTGCCTCCGCCTCCCAAGTAGCTGGGATTACAGGTGCCCGCCACAACGCCCGGCCATTTTTTGATTGCAGTCATCATTGTTGTTTGGCGGGCCCGGGCTGGATTCGAACCCACCAGCTGTGTACGTGGCTGGCGAGCCAAGCTTCAAGTCTTTGCTGAAAGAATGCTGCACAAACAAGAGCTGAGTCATGATTGGGGACTAATTACAGGCTCTTGTGTAAGGTTGATCATATTTTCTCCTCTTTGGAGGGCAGCATTCCTCTCACCTTTCCCTTAGCAAGTCCTGTCTCTGGGATCTCCCAGTGAGACAGCTGTCCCTGGGGTCACAGGGGTGAATAGCAAAGGGCACATCTGACGGTACAGAAGGAAGGAGTCCTGTTTCTCTGGTTCTTGCCCAGCTCAGACATGCTGAGGACATGTCCCTCCACCCACTGAACAGCCTGAGAAACACTGAGTGGATTAGTGTGTGCTGTTATGGACATGGCCTCTGCAAAATCAGTAACACGTCATGAATGACAGAATGAATGAATGAGTTCTAGCCTTCTTCATCCTCTTTATTCACGTTTACTGCAAATATTGCACCCTCTAAAAATAAGAATGACAGCGACCTACCTCCATCACACATGTTCCTTTTAATCTACTTGTTTTGGAAGGCTTCATATTCAACCCCTGGAACCATCAACGTTTACTGAAAGAGAATGGTCTACTCCCCAAGTTGTCCACTCTAGTTACCAATCCCGCTCCACTCATACCACACAGGAGAGGGCCCAAACAAATCTCCTTTTAAAAATATTTTTCAAGAAAGTGTGCAAGAATTCAGGGTCATCTACCTGAACTTCCAGAAGTATAGTGCAGCTATAAAAATATACGCATACAAAAGTTCAGGTATAAAATTGGGGGGGGCCATTTTCTTAAATTTGCAGTATAAAAAGTAAGATTTCACATTCAAGTAACCCTTGTGGAGGGGGCCCCTTTATGATTATGAGTCTATGTTTAGTCTCCCTCCATCTTTATTGTCATGGAATAGTCAGAGCACATTGAACCAGCCAGTGAGGAGTGGGAGGGGTTAATGTGAACAATCCCTGGGCCAAGGTGGGAAATTTGAAGTTCACAGTCACAGTCGTCCTGCTGTCAGTAAAAGTGTCATGAGTCAGAGAAGGAGAGGAGTATTTTAATACTGCCCTGTGGGTTTCTTTCTCTACCCTCCCCCCTTTTTTTAAATCACTATGAATCCCAACACAATCATGAGCTAGAGTAGACAGGCTCTGGAATTCACACTGATGTGTGACCTCTGGCAGCCACTACTCATTCAATGGACAAAGTCTGATGCTTCCTACACAGAGTATTCTGCTGGGTTCGGCCCATGGAGTGTCAGCAGGAAAGGCCACCCAGGGACTCCTGTCCTGGTTCTCAGCTTCTCAGCATCTCAGCAGGGTGCACTTTCTTCTTGATGCGAGGAAACACACCTGGTTCCTGGGCCTCTGTGTACAGGCATCAGGCAGGCCTGAGGCCCCTGGGGTTCTCAGGATAGAAGGTTCTGTCCCTTGGGCAAGGCCAGCTGGTGTTACTTGGCTCCACAGGTGTTGATGTTTTTCCCATCCACAGCATCTTCCACGAGGGAAATGTGGTAATCGGTGGACAGGGTGAAGTGAGAGACGCAGCCCACGAGGCCTCGCATGTACTGCCTGTTAGTGTGCAGGGCGATTTCCTTCATTCCACCTGCCAGGAAGCAAGACAGGTGTCAGCAATGGGAGCGGGGCTCCTCTGTGGAGCACCTGAGTGTCCACTGAGCAAGGGGTCTCTTGGTGGACAGGCTAACTAGGGGCTGTGGTCCCCTGAACTGTTCAGCACCTCTATTTTATAATTATCCTTGAAGGCACAAGCTGACTTGGACCAATGTGGTACACAACTGAAGGCTATAAATATACACCTCGCGTGTGATTCCTGACCCGGCTGACCACCTTGAGACCACATACTATCTAGTAAATTTTGAAAGGTTATAGCATGTCAACAAAATGCAGTGTGTCCTTAGAGGTGATGTCGTCTCAAACCAGAAGACATACACTGATGTTTGAATGCTTTCAATTAAATTCACTTCTAGAAAATACTATGTGCACTACTAAGTGAAAAGTGCCAGCTTTTCACTTTCATGTGTCTGTGTTAATGGATTATAAGCCATTTACAGAAATACTACTCATTCTATTCTGAGAGGGTCCAGAAAGGCAGATCCTCCTTCCTCAGAGAGCATTCATGGAGCTATATTTAGCAGGTTCCTGTTCTATAAACAAGCAAAGCAGGGTTTTCCTGGTGGATTGGCCCATGGCACAAAAGACTGAATGAGTCCTTTCCTGTCCCCTCAGCTATGAGTCAGGAGTTCAGAAAATGGGACGATGGGATATCTGGAGATCGTTCCAATTTCCAGGTATTTGACTGGCCCAGTGAAGTGCACACTGGCCTGACTCAGATCTGGTCAAGGTCACTTACCCACATACAGAGATCCCCTGAGGTTCAGCTGCCTCATCATCCCCGGTGATTTGCCAGTTCTTGCCCCGTAGTCATCCACAGTTATCTTTCCTGATTGGCCATCCCTGAAAACAACATCCCCCTCAAGAAAAACTCCACCATTTTTGGAGCATATTCAAGTATTCATCTGTCCCCAAAAGATGTATTAAAGCACCCACTGTGTGCTGGATACTGTGCTAAATAAAGGGGCTGCAAAAACCAAAATCCAAACCCAAAAAAGCCCCCCAGGAGTTTATGGTCTATTAAGGAAGTCAAAACACCAAGCTAGGAATGACAACACAGCCACCACTCCATGGGAGAAGGCCCAGCTGCTGGGGGTCACCCAGAAGGAGCACTTGACCTGGACCAGGGAGGGGGCGGTTACTGCAGAGAGGAGCAGGGACAGCTTCTCAGAAGAAATTCTTCCCAGGATGGTTTTTGAAGGATGAACAAGGTGGGTGAAGGAGAAGGGAAGCTTAAGCAGAGGCAGCAGCAATGGCAAAGAGAGGAAGCTTAGAAACTGCCAAGCAAGTCCTTGGCACAGCTGTGTCTAGAGGACTCAATGGTAGATGAGTGACCAAGGAGGGTTACAGAAGCTCAGGGGTGGACAGTGAGAACTTGTTAGGAGGTCAGGATTTATTCTGAGTGTGAGAGGGAGCAGGGAGGCACTTTCAGGTGGGGTATTGGGGGGGGACCTGTGAGAGGCTCAGATATTCTTCTAACCACACAGAGAAGCCAAGGAAACAGTTTTTGTGTCTAGAAGTTTATTCTAATAGAGGAAGAAGGATGGCTTAGAAATCTCTAAGGGACCCGCAGAGCCCCAAAGTGATTCTGAGAGGGGATGTGCATCTGGGGCAAGGGCTGTGCAGTTTTCTAAGCTGGTTTCCAAACCAATTCAGCCCCATGAACCTTCTCCAGGTAAATACATTTGCTTTTATAACACAGGGGGAGTGTGGGGTGGGGGTGTATGAGTCCAGGCCTGCTGAACTCCACTGAACTTTCTCCTGTTCTGTCCCCAGCTCGAGACCGTAGACTCCAGCTCCTCATTTTCAAAGTGATTTCTTAGGATTTCACACCTGAGTGACAGGTAATGCCCCCGACAGCTTTGCCTCACTTGCCCTGCCTTTTCTTTTTTAAAAAATTACTCTAAAACATTCCAATTTTTCCACTTTGCTTCATAAATTCTAAGGATTTTTCATTTTGTATATTTCTAAAGTGAAAATATGCCTTGTAACCAGTGGCATTATAGACTTAAAAAATATGTGGTATTACCTTCTAACATAATAGATGAAGTACTTTATCATATTTATTGCTTATTGTCTATTGTCCAATTAGAATTCAAGACCATCAGGTGAGGATCTCAGTACATAACTCATAATAGTAAATGAATGAACCAGTGAAGATGTGGAGCTTCAGCGTGCTCATCTGAAATGGGAATAATTACGCCCATCTTCTAAGACAGCGGTTCTCAACCTGTGGGTTGCGACCCCTTTGTAACAATGAAAATATATCGCAGCATTAGGAAGGTTGAGAACCACTGTTCCAAGACTATTGTGGAGATCAGACATTAGGCATGGGGAGCACAGACCATAATCATCACCGTATCATCATTTTTAGTAATAAAATGAAGATAATTAAACCTCCGTTCTGTGAATATTAACTGAGATAAAGTATGTGAAGGGTGTGGTACCTGGGGATGTCTGGGATCAACGCCTGCAAGGCCAGGGTTACCCAGAGCAAGACTCCGCTGCGGCGTGACCTCTTCACTGATCCCCGTCTCTAACCCAGGAGCCTGCTGCACGGGATTAAGTATCCACCAAATCCTTCTTGCCACAGTTGACTCCATGCCTCGAGCCAGCTCCCACTGAGATCTGCTGTCCCATCCCTTCCAGCAGACTTTCTGTCTTCTCCTAACTCACAGTATCTGCTGGAATACTCCCACCTATCCAATTCCTGGCCTAGAGTTAGGCCAGATTCTGTGCATTTTGACTTATATTATAAAACATTTAAAATTCAAACATATAAATATTCCTTATGAAAGAACATATCTTTTTTCAAAAAGTTAGAGTTGGGCTTTGTCAAAATCATTATCTGTTTAAAGGGGGGTCTAGTCCACTGGGGCCTCTGACAGGCACAGTGGACAGGAGAAGGGTGCCCAGAGAAGTGCTTCCCTTGACAGTCTGTGGTGAGCTGGGCAGGAAACTGATCATGGTGAGCCCCAGGCTTCCCAGGCCTCTCTGCTGACTCCACCCACCGACTTCCCTAGAAAGGATTATGGGAAATTCTTGGGGAAACTTGAGCAGAGCTGCTGCTGTTCAACTTATCTTCTCCTGGGACCATCATCTAACACGGTATTGACATCTCTAAGTTTGGGCTTATGATTTGGTCTCTCAAAGTATATTGCTAGTAATATGGACAGAGGTAGTAAATCTAAAAAGAAGAGCAATGGAACGATTCACCCAAAGTTAATCAGAAGTCAGTGTATTGATTCAGTGTGATGGGGAGATACATAACTGGGACCCTGAAAACCAAATACAGCTTCTTCAGTTCAGATAATTTTTTTTAAGTGGCAATTGCCTGTATAATAAGATTGGAAGCATTCTTCAAAGTCCACGTACCCTGAAATTTCATCTCACTAGATATCAAGACCCTCTTCTAGTTTAGTCACCAGATGTTTTTCTTTTTTTTTTCCTCCAGAAGGTTACCGTTCAGTGAAGATTTGGGGACTAAATCTGTGTTAGTGGAGAGTAGGGTGGGTGTTGATAGTGAAATGCCCTGAATGCCCTGGGTCAGGAGCACAAGGATGCCAGACAGGCCGAAGAGCAGGACAATAGGATGATAAGAAGGGCAGCGCCTATGTCTCAGTGGGTAGGGCGCCGGCCCCATATACTGAGGGTGGTGGGTTCAAACCCCACCCTGGTCAAACTGCAACAACAAAAAAAATAGCCGGGCGTTGTGGTGGGTGCCTGTAGTCTCACCTACTTGGGAGGCTGAGGCAAGAGAATTGCCTAAGCCCAGGAGTTGGAGGTTGCTGTGAGATGTGATACCACGGCACTCTATGGAAGGCAATAAAGTGAGACTTCATCTCTAAAAAAACTGGACACATCACATCCCACCATTGCTTAGTAATGGCTCTGGGTTGGGACTCACCTAACAGCCTTAACTCTGTGCCACCGACCATCGTTGAAGGAGCCGTTCACCATGATGGATGCCACACCACTGCCCAGGTTATAGCTGAAGGCGTTGGAGAAGAACAAGACAGAACAGAATGAGACCCTTGAGCACAGGCAGGCACCATTCACAAATGAGCCGCGTTGCCCAAGTACTTTGGAACTCAGAATGCAGTTTCCTTAACAGAAAACAAAACAGTATTATCAAAGATGGTTGGTTGGTTTCTAAGCTAGCCTGTGATTGATTAAAAATTAAAAAAAAATTTAACTGTGGGAGGCGGCGCCTGTGGCTCATCGAGTAGGGCACTGGCCCCATATACCGAAGGTGGCAGGTTCAAACCCGGCCTCGCTGAACTGCAAAAACAGAAAAATAGCCGGGCGTTGTGGCGGGTGCCTGTAGTCCCAGCTACTTGGGAGGCGGAGGCAGGAGACTCCCTTAAGCCCAGGAGTGGGAGGTTGCTGTGAGCTGTGTGATGCCACGGCACTCTACCGAAGGCGATAAAGTGAGACTCTGTCTCTACAAAAAAAAAAAAATTTAACTGTGGTAAAATACACATAACTTAACCATGGCCATCTTAGCCATTTTTATGCATATGGGTCAGGAGTGTTAGGTACATACATTCAATATCTGCAGAACTCTTTTCATCTTGCAAAATAAAAATTGTACCCATTCCTCCCTCCTCCAGCCCCTGACAACCACTATTCTACTTCTGACCACCCTTCTACTTTATGTCTCCACAGATTTGACTATTCAAGATTCCTCATCTAATTGAAATCATACAGTATTTTTGTTTGTTTTTTTTTGTGACTGGTTCATTTCACTTTAGAATAATGTCATCAAAGTTGCTTTTTTAAGCCCCCACATACAGAAGCATCAGTACTACAATATCCGAAACAAGAAGAGCTCTATCATCGGTAACAAGTCATCCTGGGTTGGATGGTGTTCCTCCAAAATTTATTTAAACAGAGCATCAGAACGTGATCTTACCTGAAAACAGTCTTTGTGGATATAATTAGTTAACATGAGGTCCTACTGGATCGGGGCGGCCATGAATCCAGTATGACTGGGGTCCATATAAGAAGAGATTTGGACACAGAGAGAGACAGCAGAAGAGATGCCACGTGAAGGAGAAGGCAGAGACTGGAGAGATGCAGTTAGGAGCCAAAGCACGGCCAGGACTGCCCGTCCCACCAGAACCTGGGAGGGGGAGGGGCATGGAGCAGATCCCTCCTCAGACCCCCCACCCCCGGAAGGGACCAGCTAGGTGACACACAGCATTTTGGATTTCTAGCCTTCAGAACTGTGAGAGAGTGAATTTCTGTTGTTTCAGCCAGTTGATTTGTGGTATTAAAAATTTGTTACCAGAGCTCTAGAAAATTAATACATGTGTTTCCACTTAAAAAAAAAAAAAAATCAAAACCCACCAACAACGGAACATTGCAGAGTAGTCTGAGCCCCAAGGGATTAAGGGAATTTGCCTAACATCACAAAGCTGATGTGTAGAACTTGAATTTGGTATATTATCTGCTCTCGACTCCCATCACCCCCACCACCACCCAGTATCAGGTCCACCTAAGAGCTTGCTATTTTTTATTTCAGTTCTTAGTTCCCTGATACCTTAAGGGAACAGTGAAAACATGAACATGTTGTTTACCAGAGAGAAATATCCCTCTTAATCCAATGTTCATTCAATTATTCTACTTTAATTTAATTCAACAAATATTTAGTGAGTGAACTACTCTAACCTGGGCTTTGGGCCACCTGCCTAGACCTTCCCTGGATGATACAAGGAAGCCTATGTAATCGTGCTTTTGAGAGGAAATATGTTCCACCTGGGATAATGCTACCCTCATCTCGTAAGAGGAGGTGACCCTCCTGTACCTCATTGCCCAAGAATACTGCTGATACTGAGAAAAGAGCAAGAATAGAAAGTACTTGGCTTTCCCTGGAGAAAGCACCAGGGGTCACTTGCTTAATAATGGAGGCCCACAGAAGTCCCACAACCCACTGACATTTAACTGAGAATAGGACTCTGGGGTGACTTGACAAACTCTCGGACAAAGCCGCCACTCTGACCCTGAAAAATCCACTGTTTTCTAATTAATTTTCCCACATCAAGAGTATCTTTATGTAGAACAGCCCGGAGGTGGAATTTTCAGTTTTCATTATTTGGTAGCCAAGTGCTTACTGAATGCATATGAAATAAACTAGCTGCCCCTGGACAGGCACTTAGCTGAGTTACTATCTGTGACTGTTCAGAGAGGCACTGTGGAAAAACAGAAAGAATGTGGACACTCAGATTACAAGGCCTGCCTGATCTCTGGTCCTACCAATTTACTAGCTCTGTGAGCTCGGGCAATTTGCTTTATCTCTGGTCTAAATTTCCTTGTCTGTCAAATGCAGATGATAATCCCTCCCCTGAAGGGCCTTAGGAAATGTTAAAGATAAGTGCAGAACACTCTGCAGGTAGGAGCCAAACAAACACTCCTACCCAGCAGGTGCTTGCAGCACTTGGTGCAGCTTATATTGAGGAGACAGTGCAACCCAGGGACTAGAGGAAGGAGAAAGTTGCCACCAAGGGTTAAGCAGTGAGGCTCTCCTGGAAGAGTAGCCACCTGCGAGAGTAAGCCCACAGGCTGGAAAGGTATTTGCAGCTCTCAGATCAAAGGTGATTTGGGCATAAGAGCCAGGACACTGGACTGGAAGATGATTGTAACCCCACACATGAAAACATTTCAGCTGTGTTCCATCTGGTCTTGACAAAGGGTGGGTTTCTTATTCTCTTCTCCAGCCCCATAACTCTCCTGTTCAAGCAAAGAGCCAGAATGTGCTCTAGGGAGTCAACGCTGCTTCCTGCTGATGGGAGTCCTTGTGGGTGGGTAACTCACGGGGCCTCAGCATGGCTTGACTCTTGACTCCCCACTCTATCTGATTTTAGACCCTCCCTCCAGAGAGGCTTCTGCTTCACCAGACACTGATGCTCACTCTGGAATAGGTCCTCTTTCATCTAATAATAAATGAAGGAAAATAGAGGTTACCTTCACCGGAAGGGAGACGTGGACACTTTTTTGCAATGATTGTGTTCTGGGTGGTGGTGCTTTGATGTTCATGTATGCAAGTTACACACTGAACAACAGCGCACGGCATGTAGTTACGCCTCAATACAAACTGTAGAAACAAATGAAGGGCCGGATGCATGTCCGGTTCCTCTAATGCCTGGAAGCTACCAGGAAGGGCTTGTTTTGGGCCACTCACCTGGGTGTGCTCTGAAGGCTTTTAGGAGGCTATGCACCAATGGAGGCCATCACCAAGAGCCACCAGGGAGGCCTTTTAGAAAGCACACAGCCACCTTCACGCCTTCACGTGGTGACACTTTAGTCATGTCCCCCAGTAGCACAGGGTACTTTACTAATGTCAAATCTCTTCCCTTTCTCTGTTGCATGAAAATGTTATGAGGTGAAAATTAGTAGGAAGGACTGCTCAGAAACCCAGCAGGTGGTAGGGTTCATGCCCTACAAATAATCACCAAACAAAATGAAATGACACAAAAACAGAAATAAAAAAGAACAACCCAGAAAACCACACTCATTTTAGCTGAGCACTTTGATTTCCTTTTTTTCCTGTTCAATCTTGCACTAAAACTATGATTGCTTATTTTTTTTTCTCTTTTTTAAAGAATTCCATTGCTCTTCTCCATTCTTTGGTAGAAGGGCTTTGGGCACCAGATTAGCAAAAGAACCAGCACTTAGGTGGAGAAAGAAAGTCAAGAAAGTTGAAACTATAATTTTATTATCTTAAGATTCCTCTCTTCTATTTGCTGTGGGCCTGCATCGAACACTGAAACCTCAGGAATGATTTGTCTCCTCCGTAGAATGATTTACTCTCAGGTTCCTCTGAGGTAATCTCACCCAGGTTTGGGCAGTGACTTACTAAAAATAACAATAACAACAATAATAACTAAATTGCACCAATAACTAAATGTTATCTCTCTGAGGAAAAGGCTTATAAAACCCTGAAAACACTCTATCGAGGACAATAATTTTTATTTTTATCATTATGACCAAAAACTAGTTATGCCAGATCCTGCACTAAGTCGTTTACATGAATCAGTTTATTTCATCTTGACAGCCAACCCTTTCCTTTTACAGAGGAGAGGACGGAGGCTCAGAGAGTTAGGTAACTTGCATGAGCTCACACAGCCTTGAGGATCAGGCAGGGCTGACTCCACAGCCATTTCAGACCCTGTTTCCTACAGCATGGTTCATGGAACCCCTGGGATGCTCATTTCCAGTTGGACCCTGGTGCCCGTGCACACATCCTCTATCAGATCTCTCATGGGGTGGGGTTGGGAGCCCAGGAAGCTCCCTTTGAAACAAGTGCCCTGGCGACCCGCTGTATGCTGACATTTCCAAGCCACTGGCCTATACTAGAATTCATTTGTATCTTGTGACCAGACGTGGCGGAGTCACTGCCCAGACAGGGGAACACAGCAGAGCTGTGACGGTGTGGCTCTAGGCCCAGGGAAGCACAGAAGACAGCCTGCGCCTGGGGTCGGCAGTGCATCCCACACAGAACCCAGCTCAAGCTCCAGGATTAGAAGAAAAACGCAGAGCCAATTTTCAGAAACCCGAGAAAGAACTGGTAACATAAAAAATATGTCCAGGATGGAGCAGAGCTGTCTAAAGGGTGCCAAGTGGGCAGATGAGGGTAGGGGTCTCTCGGGGCTGGGCGCGGGAGCCAGCTGGAGCGGTGGCCCTGAGCAGACCCAGTTTCCCTGTGGGGCTGGCGTGGGTGATGAAAAGGTTGCAGCTGGTAGTTTAGGGGGGAAGTTAGGCCATCCCACCCACGGCTGAGCTACTGTTTCAGTTCCCTTTTCTGGGCATAATCAAGTACTTGAGGCCTTGGCGAGGTTAACCACAGGAAAACCACAAGAAAATGGCTTGGAGGCAGCCAGCCTGAAAGGGGGTGTGAAGAGCTCTGAGTTTGACCTCTGGGCCAATGCGATGGGGGGAGCGACGGGGGAGGGGAGATGGCAGGAAGCCACCTTTCACCTGCCAGCCTCCAGCCTCAGCCACACATGGCTCTCCAATGTCCCAGGGATCATAGGATGGAATCATTTAGCATGCTATGCTTTGTAGGGACAAGTGTGATATTGGGCAAGTGACATTTCCCCTTAAAATGTCTTTTATTCAGATTGAAAGATTTATTCTATCCTACTCCAGCTGTCAGGAATCCCAGCACATGACCCATGACCAGCTGAAGTCCCAGTTAAGTCATCTTTTCCATAATTCAGTTATCTCTTCTTTGTCTATTTCAATTCCAATTAATTTCGTATCATTTAGTGAACACTTGTTCTAGACATCAGAGGGGGATTAAAGAAGTAAAAGCCAAAAAGGAAAAAGAAAAAAAATGCCTCTCCCATGGAACAGATGGTAGACTGAGCCCAGATTCTCAGAGCTCAGCAGGCATCAGAAGTGCCTGGAGAATGGTCACCACAGGGATTGCTGCCCTGAGAATTTGCATTTGTAATAAGTTCTCAGGTGCTGCTGGTGCTGCTGGGCTAGAGACCATACTTGGAAAATCACTGGTCTAGAGAAGTGATTTCTTTCTTTCTTTTTTTTTTTTTTGTAGAGACAGAGTCTCACTTTATCGCCCTCGGTAGAGTGCCGTGGCGTCACACAGCTCACAGCAACCTCCAACTCCTGGGCTTAGGCGATTCTCTTGCCTCAGCCTCCCGTGTAGCTGGGACTACAGGCACCCGCCACAACACCCGGCTGGAGAAGTGATTTCTAACCTCAAGGGAGAATGTGTCATTACAATCTTAAGGGAAGTGTTTTCGTG
>CAUYRH010028172.1:0-32130 GCA_963574655.1 Perodicticus potto
TTCTTGTCTTTTTTTTTTTTTTTTTTGGCTGGGTCTGGGTTTGAAACCAACACCTCCAGCATATGGGGCCAGTGCCCTACTCCTTTGAGCCACAGGCACTGCCCAAGTTTATGATTTTCTTATGTCTGGCTGCTTGCAGGATTTTCTCCTTCATATTAACTTTGGCAAAGTTAATTGCAATGTGTCTAGAAGATGCTTTATTTGGGTTGAGTTGTGCTGGGGTTCTGAAACTGTCTGCTATCTGAATTTCAGTATCTCTTGCCATGCTTGAGGAGTTCTCCTCAATTATCTCTTGGAGTAGAGTATCTGTGCCTTTCAGATCATCCTCTTTTCCTTCAGGGATTTCTATAAGGCAAATGTTTGCTCTTTTGGGGTGGTTCCACAATTCTCTCAGGGAATGATCCTTTTCTGCTCTCCACTTTTCTTCCTCTTTGAGCATTTGGGAGCATTGAAAAGCTTGGTCTTCAATGTCAGAAATCCTTTCTTCTGCCTGCTCCATTCTGTTACTGAGGGATTCTACTGTATTTCTCAGATCTTTGAGGGCTGCAAGTTCTTGCTTCAATGTGTCAAAATCTTTAGTGATTTTGTCTTTGAATTCATTGAATTCTTGAGACAACTTTTGAATTGCTCCTTGAGTTTTTAATTCCATCTTTACCTCCATTCTGCTAATCTTATTTGCCATCCAAATTCTGAGTTTGATTTCTGATATCTCAGCTGTTTGTTTATGAATGGAATCTTCTGTTGTGTCTCCTTTGTCATTCCTTGGGGGAGTTGATCTTTTCTGACTATTCATGTTGCCAGAGTTTTTCCCCTGATTCCACCCCATGATTATTTTTCACCATTTGGCTAGAGAAGCTGGCAAGGTGAAATTGAATTGAAGATTCTTGGAGTTGTAATTAACCAGTCCTTGAACCAACGAACTGGGACTGGTGATTGTGGCTTTTCCCTTAGAGCTTACAAAGGTCCCATTCAGTACTGTAGCCTGAAACTCTGAGGACCTACTCAGTGTGGTTGGGCTAGATGGTTCTCACCCTTATTCAGCTCATCTCTGTCCAATCCTAGTGAATCAGTGGCTTTGGGCTGAAATCTCAGTTGTGGAGATATATTTGCAACTAAGACACCCTGATCCCCCACAGGCAACAACTGGAAGGGGAGAATTCCACACTCCCACAACAACACAACCAGGGTACAACCTTGGTGGGTCCCTGGGTGATCAGCCTACACCAAGAGGTCCCAAACAATTGTCCCAGTCAACACAAACACTAATCAGTTGGGAGAGTTCAAAAGGTCTTCAACATCTATGCAGTGGGGGTCCACTGGCAGCTCAAGTGTAATTAACTCTGGTGCTCTGTGAAGTCAGAAAGGCCCGCCCAGCAAAATAGTCTAGGGGGGCTGCTGCCTCCTTCCCCACATTGTACCTCTGTCACACCCAGGCACTGGTAGCCCCATGTTCCCTCCAATGAGCAAATGCACCAGGAATTTGGGCCTGTTAGAGTCAGAGGGAAGTCAATGCCTTGTAGGCCAAGCAACCACACTCTGCCACCAGCCAGCTAGGAGAGTTGATGTCTGACTGCCTTGGGTGCTCAATGGAAACTGGGGAATGTTCCACCTGAGCTCGTTCCAAACCAGAAGTTAACAAAGCAGCAAATGGTTTTTGCCCTCAGAGACTGTGCCTATGCCTCAGCCACTCTGCTCCTCTGGTATTCCTGCAATGCAAGATCTAGCCTCCTGCAGCAGTCCACAGAATTGGGGAGGTGTTTCTCCGAAATTTGACCCCGGTGGGATTGCTCTATTAATGCTGCTGCTAGGCAGGAGGTGTCTCCACTCAGGTTCCCATGCCTCAGTGATTCCTAAGTCTCCACTCGTCATATGGAAACCCAAACCTCTGCCTGCTGCTGAGTTGCTCTTTCTCAGAGCCAAGCCAGACACCTTTCCCCATGTGACTTTCTGCACTGTTACCGGATTCATAGGTACAGTGTAGCTGTGCTACTTTAGACCATGCAATGCCCAGTCTTAACAAAGAACTGTGAACGTTCTGGTCTCTGCAGGGGTTGGGCTTCTAGACCACCAGGCCAGGGAGAAGGGTGGACTGGGCATTCAAGGTGGCAGGGAAAATATTTGTTCAGCCTTCATGCCAGACAAGACAATGCCCAGGCTCACAGCAAGGACTCTCTGGAAAATGAGTCCCAGGTTCCAGCAACTTGCTCTCCTGGGGTAAGAGATGAGGACCTCAGCTAACTGCTCGCTAGTAGAGATCTCACAGCAAGCAACCAAGCACCTCTCTTGGGGGAGGGGACGGACATGTGTCCTCTTAGGGGTGGGTTCTGTATGTGAAATTTGTCTTTTTGGAGTCGCAGCTCGCTTCAGCAGAGAAGATGTGCAATCAATCTCTTCTCTCAGATTGGCTCCCACCCTTCAGCTTTGTAGGGTTCTTTCTGGCCCTTATCTCTCCAACTGAATGGGAGCTTCTGTTGAAAGCTGGCTTCAGTTGGCTATCATCCCCCACTACCTTTTGCTCCTGTTGAATGTAAAAATTGGAGTTAGGGAAAATAGCCAAGCTGAGGTTTTTGGCAGAACACAAGGCACATTGAAACAAAACAAACAAACAAACAAACAACAAAAAACCCAGACATACAAACACACAAACAGACACACAAATAATCAAAAACAAAACCAGAAAAAACTCGAAGAGCCTGATGTAAGCCATGTTAGCAACCATAATAGGAAGGGGAAGGCTCCGTGCCCATAGCCTAGAGGCCAGGGCACCAGCCACTCACACCAGAGCTGGCGGGCTCCAACCTGCTCCAGGGCCTGCCAAAAAACAATGACAACCACAACCAAAAAACAGCTGGTGGGTGCCTCCTTCTCTATCCACCTGAGAGGCTGAGGCAAGAGAACCGCTCAGCCCAAGAGAGTTAGAAGTTGCTGTGAGCTGCCATGCCACAGCACTCCACTGAGGACAACATAGTGAGACTGTGTCTAAAAAAAAAAAATTAACAAAATAAATCCTACAAGAAAGAAAAGAGGAAAAAAGCAAAAAGAATGAGCAAAGAGAGAAAAAAGGCAACTATATATATATAAAAATATACAACTATATAGTAGGGATCAACTTTAGTAGGAATATATTTATGTTGCAATGTACTTTCTTGACACCAGGTGGCGCCATGAGTGGTTCCCAGGCTTACACCTGTCTCTCGACTTAAATTGTTCCTGCTGTTGCCTGATTACCTGCTTGGCGCCTAGACCCTGCCAAACTGCTGATTCCACTGATCTCAAAAAATCTTCACAGGCAGGTTTCTCAAATTCTCCCTGCAACAGTTCCCGTGAAGTGTGGGATATCCTGGGCCAGTTCCGAGTGTAGGATGACTGTCCGTGGGTGAGACTCAAATCGCTGTGCCTGGCCCCCAAAGAAAGGTGCCATGTGGCCAACGCCATCTACCAAAATCCAAAACAATGGCCTCTTCCTACCGGGATCTTTCCCGTCTGAGTGTCTCTCCCACCGCCTAACCACGGTGGTGCCACACCAGACTGCACCCCACTCTGGCCGCCTAATTCCACTCGGGAGTCCACACTTCTCCAGTCTTTCCACACAATACCGAGTTTCCCCACAAACTGGGAACTGCAATCCTCCATAGGGGGACTGGTTGCTGCCACTGTCGCCCGCAGCTGCTGCAGCCCGGGCAGAACTCCTGGCAGTCTTCGCAGCTCCCCATTACACTCTAAGTCCAGCAGTCCGCCACCTCGCTGCACGCCCTGAACTGCCACTCCACACCAATATTCCAGGCCGGGAATGATCTAGCCCACTCGCTCTCACTTCTTGTTCCAGGAGAGCTGAGCTAAACATCTTTCCCATCTGCCATCATGCTCCCTCTTTTTTTTTTTTAATAAAAATAATTAATGTCAATAAAATTGATTGAGTTTCTGACCATAAGACACATGTATGCCTTTTATTTAGATTTACCAATTGTTAATAGTTTGCCAGACTGGCTTTATCTCCTCTCTCTCATTTTTTCTTTCTTTCCTCATTAACACTAGGGATGATGTAATTTTTTTCAATGCATATAATTCGTTAGCATTATTATTATTTTGATGACAAATAATCAAAATTTGGCCACAGGAATTCTCTTCAGACCAGCTCCTTTATGTCTTTGACATGATCATATTCCTTGATCCATACTAATTAAGTTCTCCTGATTTCACCTCTTAGAAGATTAAATCTTCAGATTGCTACTATTTTGCTCTTTTCCAAGTGTACCTCTTATAGATATAAATGATTTAGTAATTTGAAATAATTAGTTGGTGTATTTTATACCTTTAGGATAGAGAACTCAAATTAATCCACATTAAAAAAGCCAACAATCCCATATATCAATGGGCAAGAGACATGAATAGAACCTTCTCTAAAGAAGACAGACGAATGGCTAGCAAACATTTGAAAAAATGCTCATTGTCCCTAATTATCAGAGAAATGCAAATCAAAACCACCCTGAGATACCATCTAACTCCGGTGAGAATGGCCCACATCACAAAATCTCAAAACTGCGGATGCTGGTGCTGATGTGGAGAGAAAGGAACACCTTTACACTGCTGGTGGGACTGCAAACTGATACAACCTTTTTGGAAGGAAGTATGGAGAACTCTCAAAGAACCATAGGCTAGACCTCCCATTTGATCCTGCAATCCCATTACCGGGCATTTACCCAGAAGGAAAAAAATCCTTTTATCATAAGGACACTTGCACTAGACTGTTTTTTGCAGCTCAATTTACAACCGCCAAAATGTGGAAATGGCCTAAATGCCCACCAACCCTGGAATGGATTAACAAGCTCTGGTATATGTACACTATGGAATACTATTCAGCCATTAAAAAAAATGGAGACTTTACAGCCTTTCTATTAACCTGGATGGAAGTGGAACACATTATTTTTAGTAAAGCATCACAAGAATGGAGAAGCATGAATCCTGTGTACTCAATTTTTACGTGAGGACAATTAATGACAATTAATGACACGGTGGGGGGTGGGGGAAGGGGAGAACAGAGAGAGGGAAAGGGGGTGGGGTCTCAGTGTGTGACACACCTTTTGGGGGCAAGGCACAATTGTAAGAGGGACTTTACCTAACAAATGCAATCAGTGTAACCTGGTTTCTTGTATCCTCAATGAATTCCCCCCCCACCAAAAAAGAATGGACTTTAATATTCTTATACACTGCAGTCAAGTATGAGTTCGGACAATCAAGTTCACAGACTCCTCCTAGAAAAGGTGCTACGCCCCTCATCGCTGACCACTATGGGTACCAGATAGCCGAGGGGGCTCCTCCAAGGTGACCACAGTGACATTCGGCAATGGGGGATTCAGCATCTTTCCTAAGAGAAGTTTACAAACATAATTGTCGCAACTTGTGTATCTTTTCAGGAATAAGTCTTTGTATTAATTTCAGTGACTAACATTGGACACAGTTATAACAGACCTCGAATTGGCTTTCACTTCTTGGGGTAACTTTTTCTGCAATACTTTGCTCAAAACCACTTTAGTGGTGTTCACCATCCTATGAGATTGTTTCTTGTGGATTTTTAAATTAGACGAAATTTAATAGACCTTTAGGATTGTGAATCCAGCTGGACGGTAAAAAACCCAAAGTGCCGCAGGAACTGTTAGATGAACAATCTAACATTGCTCAGAAAGGCTAAGTTGCAGATCCTTCTCAAAGAGTTTTCCTGGAGAGAGAAAACTTTCCAGCATATACGATGTTGTAGTGCTTTTCTTTCTTATACTATGTGCTACTTAAGAAAGCTAATCCTTTCAAAATATTTTCTGCCTGATACGTGTCACTTCTTAAGAAAACTATCCTTTCTTTTTCAAAATATTTTCTATGTGTGTCCCAATGTTTTCAATGTTAAATGGAGAAAAATATATACATTTCCAGAACTGGGCTGTTTTCATGACTTAAAAGAGATTTTTGGTTGGGCATAGTGGCAATACCTACAATTCCAGCACTTTGAGAAGCCAAGGAAGGAGGGTTGCTTGAGGCCAGGTGTTTAAGGAACATAGTGAGACCTCATCACTAGAAAAAATTTTAAAAAGCACCTGCTGGGTTTGGTGGCCTGTGCTTTAGTCTCAGCTACTGGAGAGGCTGAGAGGTGGGAGGATTGCTTGAGCCCCGGAGTGGGAGTCACAGCGAGGTGTGATCAAGTCACTCCACACCAGCCTGGGCAACAGAGTGAGACCCTGTCTCTTAAAAAAAGAAAAAAAGATTTTTGGAATCTTTCACGCCAATGGGATATTGTTTGTTTGTTTTTTTTTTGAGACAGAGCCTCAAGCTGTCACCCTGGGTAGAGTGCTGTGGCATCACAGCTCACAGCAACTTCCAACTCCTGGGCTCAAGCGAGTCTTCTGCCTCCCTCCCTGTAGCTGTGACTACAGGCGCCTGCCACAATGCCTGGCTATTTTTTGGTTGCAGCGTCATTGTTGTTTGCCGTCCCTGGGCTGGATTCGAACCCGGCAGCTCAGGTGTATATGGCTGGTGCCTTAGCCCCTTGAGTCACAGGCACCAAGCCCCAATGGGATATTGTTTATGTAATGAAACAAGATTTTGCCAAAATGTGCACAGTTGTCCTAAAGTTTTAAGAATAATTTCCCAGACATCTACTTGCTTCAGAATGGCCCTAGGGGTATAGAAATTTTATTTCTAGTCTCAGGTCTTTCATTAACCAACTCTATTAGTACCTTAGGCAAATTATTTGACTAATAATTGAGTCAAAAGTTTTTGAAAAAAGTAGTCTGACAACGTGCAATCCGTAGTATACGGCAGTAGGTTAAAAAGGACACTCCTTTGGGATTACTTTCTATGTATGTGAAACAAAAAGGTTTGACTAGATGATTTCTAAATCATTCCTAATTTAAAATTTCTATGAATCCTTGATAACAAACCTAAAATTTTATTATCTAAAAGGGGACTAAGATAAGTAGTTGCTTTCACCTGCAAGTTCATCTTCTGTGGAGGTACCTGCCCTGGTATACACGTGGACAGGAGGATAGATAGGCAGTCAGGAAAGAGTTCTTCTTTACCCTTCTAAAAAAATTGTTTTAATGCATTAATACTAGCTCACACCGCTCTCTCACGTGGAAGAGATATTAGAAAAATACGTTTATCTGAGAGACACTGCTGCTTCTGCAACTCTAGATATCATCTTCCTATCCTGTCTCTCTGCCCCTCAGGTTTAACCACAACCAATTATTTTCTAAGAAATTGTAAAGTATTCACTGCATTCACGAAGATAGGCTCTCTCCTTGGAGCACTGCTCATCTGCCTGCAAATACATTATTGGGGAAAATTTATTCAGTTCAATGAAGTAGCATTTCCTACAGACTTTCTGGAAAATATTCCTTAAAGTGTTGTAACTTAGACGTCCATTTACTGCCGGTTCCGTGATCAAAGGAATTCGGAGAGCACAGAGCCATTGAAGTGGAGGCGACTTAAGTGTCCCTTGTTTCTGAATGTGTCCGCGCACTGCTGACTTTTAGAACAAGTTGGGAGAGGAACAATGCCTCTGCCTCCCCTAAGAAATTCCTCAGATTCCTTCAGTGACAATCAAAAGAAAGCCCGAAGGGCTCCCGTGAGACCTTTATCATATATTCAGTGACTTTATGTAATAAAGTTTTGATTGTTCTGGTTTCAAAAAGAAAATCACAATGTGTTCTTATTTAGATAAGGAATAGTTTAGGATTCTGCAGTTGATAAAACACAATTAATGACACAGTGCCTAAGGCGTGAGCTGTGTCCTCAGACAGACCTGGATTCCAAATTCCAATACTGGCTCAGAGGTTTGTCAGTCCTGGGACTTTGGGTGTTACCTTGCAGGAATCTGACCCTCACTTTTTCATCTGTAAAATGAGACCTGAGTTTAGTGTTCTAAGTCTTTTTTTTTTTTTTGAGACAGTCTTATTTTGTCGCCTTCGGTAGAGTGCTATGGCGTCACAGCTCACAGCAAGCTTCAGCTCTTGGGCTTAGGTGATTATCTTGCCTCAGCCTCCAGAGTAGCTGGGACTATAAGCGTCTGCCACAACACCTGGCTATTTTTTTGTTGCAGTTTGGCTGGTGCTGGGTTTGAACCCACCACCCTCAGTATATGGGGCCGGCGCCACAGGTGCTGCTCTGTTCTAAGTTTTAAATGAGAAATTATATGCAATAAACTTAGAACAGTCCTTGGAACACATAAAATGCTCAGGAAATAATGGCTGTTATTTAATTTTAATTAATCTTTTAATTTTTTAATTTTATCTGTAAAATTTGAGGATATTTTAAAAATTTAACTAAAATATTATCTAGTTCAGTGCCTGTAGCTCAAGCGGCTAAGGCACGAGCCACATACACCCAAGTTGGTGGGTTCCAACCTGGGCCTGCCAAACAACAATGACAACTACAACCAAAAAATAGTGGGGCGTTGTGGTGGGTGCCTGTAGCCCCAGCTAATTGGAAGGCTGAGGCAAGAGAATTGCTTAAGCCGAGGAGTTGGAGGTTGCTGTGAGCTGTGATGCCATGCCACTCTACCCAAGGTGACAGCTGAGGCTCTGTCTCAAATAAATAAAATATCATTATCACTCCTCAAAGACATGACCAGTGATTCCTTGTTCTCATTAACTATTCAGCTAATGCTTGTATTTCCCCACTAGGTTTATTCAACTTAGGGTCTAACAAGGCTCACACATTACGTTTGGTTGACATTTTTCTCAGCCGTTTTTAATTGATAGGTTTCTCTCCCTCCTTTTCTTTTCTTTTTATAGCTGGTTTTTATTTGTTGAGGACCCGTCTCATTCATTCTGAGGCATTTCTCATATCCTTTTTGTTGGTTTGGTTGTGTCTGCCGTCGTGTTACTGGAGATGTTAACTTAAAAAGATAAGAATTTAAAATTTAACACTAATTGAAATTTGGTGGTTAATTTGGCGAGACATTGCCAGACTTTAACCCCCTGAGATGGTGCTCTGTTTTTTCTTTGCACCTGGGCAGCCACCGCTGGCGTGAAGCTACCACGCCAGGCAAATACTGATGCTTGGTACCTCATCAGTTCTGCTCTAGCTATTTGTTCCCTCCAAAAGTCACGTTGAAATTTAATCACCATTGGATCATGAAGACTCTGCCCTCATACAAGGATTAATCTGTTCATGGCTTAGTGATTTAATTGATTAAGAGATCAATCTGTTACTGTGAGAGGGGGACACGAGCCAATAGGAAGGGAGAGATCTGAGCAGACAATCTGCCTGTGTCACCTGGCCCAGGACACCTGTGACCCCCAACACCTGCGACCCTATCCTAGGACACCTGTGCCACCTCAGGACTGTCACAGAAGCCCCGCAGCAAGGAGGCTGTCACCACATGGGACTCTCGGTCTGTGCCTTTTAGCCTCCGTGACTATAATAAATACAATTCTTTTCTTTATAACATTACCCACTTTCAGGTGTTCTGTTATATGCCTCAGAAAACAGACAAATACCATTCTTGAAAGAAATGGTTCTACACATGACTGTGCCTGTTAACATTTATGTTAGGGATACAGTAAGAATTAGTAATTTAAGAACATGCTATTGCTTTTGCTGTTTGACACTGAAGTAATCATTAAATATTTTTGAGCCTCTGCTTGCTGGTCCTTAAAAGAGGGATGCTGCGCCTCATAGGTTAGCCACGGGAATGAGAATATGAGTGCTTTGATAAATAATAACTTGTTTTTTTGAATAAAAAGCATCAGTACTGGCTGGGTGTGGTGGCTCATGCCTATAATTCTAGCACTCTGGGAGGTGGGAGGATCATGCCAGGAGTTCAAGACCAGCCTGAGTGCCAGAGTGAAATGTTGTCTCAACAAAGAAATAGGACAATCAGCCAGGCTGATGGCACCATCTGCAGCCCCAGCTGCTCAGGAGGCTGAGGCAGGAGAATCGCTTGAACCTACGAGTTTGAGGTTCTGCCTACCCTGGCGTGTGTGTTCCAGCCGTCTCCCGCATGCAGACTCCCAGGGCTTCCACCTGAGCCTTTCTATCTGTTTCCAGACACCTGGAGACAGGTGCGGGGCTCCTGCCCACCCCACTGGTACGCTCGTGAATGCACCTACATGCTCTTGTCGCTCAGTAAACTCCCACCTGAGGAGTGAAATATAATACCTGCTGCTGAAAATGTTTGCCTCTGAGCTCTCCCGCTCCCTCCTGCGGGCTGCTGTTCTGCACGGTGGGGGGCGGGGGGGGCGGGAGAGTCGTTTCAGAGATTCCCCCTGCTCAACGCGTCTCTGACCTTCCCCAAAGTAGTCACTGTCTGCATTTGAGGAGCTTGTATATTTTTGCATAAAATAGCAAAGATACCATTTACCGGTAATCCCTGGATTGCAGTTGTGTAGCAATTCCTATTCCAGGCAAGAAAACAGGATTTTTGGAAATTCAACTCTGAGTAGACAGACACACATATTTCTTAGCATAATAAGATGTGAGAGATATAGTGGAAGGTGCTAGTCTTGGTAGCGTGAGGAAGCCAGGGGCTCTGTGCTGAGATGAGTAAAGATGTTTTCTCTTCTGTCTTCTGCACTCAGCAACTGAAATTTCTGGAACAACCTGACAGTGGAATTCGAAGGAGCTGGACGAGGTGGGTCTGACCAAGAAGATAAGGGTGAGGGTGGAGGGCTGTGGATGCAGAGGCCGTGGGAGGAAGGTCACAGAAGGGGCCCCCGGGCAGACACACCCGCCTGGCCGTGTCTAGGCTGACCGTGTGGGGTACCATCAACCTCCAGCACAGTGGGGGAGCTGGGCAAGGTGCCAGCCTTCAGGATGGTCCTCAGAGTTCTGGCCTCCTGGTACTCCAGTCTTTACCTGTCCTCCCGCACTGGAAAGGCTGGACTGTGCCGCAAATAGCGTGTCTTGGAAATGAAGGAGCTTGTTTTCAGAGGCTAGATGATATGATAGAAACACAGGGCTTTGGGTGGCACCTGTGGCTCAAGGAGTAGGGCGCTGGCCCCATATACCAGAGGTGGCAGGTTCAAACCCAGCTCAGGCCAAAAACAAAACAAACAAACGAAAAACCCAGGGCTTTTGCCTTTGTCTCCTGAGGCACTCATTCTGGGACAAGCTGGCTGTGTTGTGAGGACTCATGGGTGGGGAGCTGGGACCCTCTTCCCATGGCCACGTGAGTGAGCAGTCCTGGGGGTGCAGCTGCTCACCTCAGCCACGTCTCCAGGTGACCACAGCCAGGGCAGGTATCCTGACCACAACCTCTTGAAGAGACTCTGAGTGGACCACTGGCTAAGACTGAATTTCTCCCCCAAGAAACTACAAGATAATAAATCTCTGTTGCTTTAAGTCATTATGTGTTGAGATCATTAATTACGTGGCAGTAGAAAGCTAACACACCCAGAGGTGAGTTAAATAGAGAGTTCATTCTGAGTTTCCACCACTCCCTAGATTCTGTAGGGGTTACACGTGTTGCTGTAACTGGGGCTATTAGCTTATTCTCCTAAATCCTGTGTGTCTGGCTCCCAGCAAGACTTCAGGAACACAGACTGGGCTGTCCCTATTTCCATTATAGAATGTGTGGAGTTCAGGTTACAGTTTTAAATGCTGAAAAGCGAAATACAAGGCCCAAAGAAATAATATAACTTGTTAACACTGTTGCTAGTTATTTGCAAGACTGGCTGGAGGTGTGAGACCTGAACATGATGCATGAAGTGCTGCTGTGCGCACCTGTCGGTGGGAGCCTCAGGGTCACGCTGGCTGCTGAAAATAATGCATCTCTTAGTTCCCCAGCATCATTGACATTTTCTTCCCTCCTCCCCTTAAAGTCAAAAACAACTTTTTAATTCTTTCTTTTAATAAGAGAATATTCTAAAACCCTGCCTTTGTCTTATACATTGCAGGTTCATTTCAAAACCCAAATCCTTAAACTCTGAGTGGCTTTGTGGATTAAGATTAGAAGTCTGAAGCAGCGATCACTTTGTGTTTATTTATGCAATGTGATTTGAATTTCTGTGACTCACTTCTAGGTCAGTTATAGGATTGAGGAACTGAGATAATGTCTACCAAGGCAAACATGAAACATTTAAAAACACTCTTGCTAAAGCAATTAAATTCTTTTTCTTTTTTTTGAGACGGAGCCTCAAGCTATCACCCTGGATAGAGTGCCATGGCATCATAGCTCACAGCAAACTCCAATTCCTGGGCTCAAGTGAGTTTCTTGCCTCCACCTCTCAAGTAGCTGGGACTATAGGCGCCCGCCAACAAAGCCCGGCCATTTTTGGTTGCAGCCATCATTGTTGTTTGGTAGGCCCGGGTTGGATTTGAACCCGCCAGCTCAGGTGTACGTGGCTGGCCCCTTAGCCCGTTGAGCCACAGGCACCGAGCCAGCAATTAAATTCTTATTAAAATTTTGATATGTTAGATGGGATCATTGTTTCTCACTTGTATCGATGTTAATCAGTCTCCTGAATGCTAATACTTTCTTCTTCTTTTCCAGTTTAAACTTGACTAAAGAGAGGATTCCATTCAGCATTTATCCTCCAGGTCCAGGGCCAGGACTCACCATGGACACTGGCACCAGGGAATTCTCCCCTGCAGGGCAGGTGCTCAGACACACCTGCAGCCCATCCTGGTGCCTTCCGCTCCTGGCTCCTCTGACCACAGCGATCTCCTCCACATGTCCTCCACTAACATGTTCATTTTCCTGCTTTAGGTTAGGAAAAGTTAATTGAGCAAACGATGAGCATTTACAGTGAGCTGGGTTTGAGTGGTGGAGGATTAGCATGGTGCTAGTGGAACTTGAACAGGGGGATGTGTGTAACCCACCCCAAGAGCCAGGGGAAGAATCAGGCTCACGGCAGGGCCCTGTAGATTATTCCCCTCATTACACCTACACCTGTTTTTGTGGAACGTTCAGCTCCCTTAAAAGTCTCCTGTTTGCCTTGATTGACATTTATCTCCGGTTATGCCATGCCACCTGTCTTTGGGAGTGCCCATAAATCCCACAGTGCTCAGACAGAGGTCTCTGAGCCACAGCATAGGGAGGCATTGTCCTTTCTTCTTCCTGTCCAGTTTAAACTTGACTCTGGAGCCATGCAGGGTGCCTGGTGCAGCGTGCTGTGTGAGGGCAGGCTGCCCATGGACACGTGGCCGAGATTGCGAAGCAGCACTGATTTCGGAGCTCCATGCCCATCAGACTGTGAGCTAAGTAGCTCACTTGTATTTCTGCAAAGGGCTCCTTCCCTCAGGTCCCTGGACAGATGGAAGGAGGGGTGAGCCCACAAGGACGCCACAAAACAAGGGGAGCCACACTCCACTTACGTTACTCTTCCCACTCCTGGCCCAGAGTATTTTTATTGAGAGAAAACAGTGAGCTCATCTCTCCTTTCTCTGCCTAGAGACTCTTCCCCTCCTGCCCACCCAGCACAGTTTTTGTGGCTCTGACTCACCCGCTCTCTAGAAATGCTCTGACCTGTCGAGGATGTGAAGGGTGCGACTTAGGCTGCTGTGGGCTTCTCTCCATGTTAATTAGCAGTGACAAAGGTGGTAGTGGATGGTTGGTGGCCAGGTTAAAAATAAATGTAGAGGGAAAATGCTGGCAGCCTTCATATCTCCAAAATATTCCTGAAGTTGCTGTTTAGGGGAGAGGAAATCTTATAGAAAGTGAGTATAGGCTCAAAAGTTTTTGAAAGTACCATGAGAGCATAATATTAAAAATTAGATGGCATTACACTATGCTATCTTATAAGGCAATCCAAATATGGCAGACATCATGGCAAATTATTATAAAGCTTGTTGTCTACAAATATTAAGGTTACAAGAGAGCTAGTAGTTAAGCAAATGTCTATGTAAGTCAGTAACCATTATCTAAAGGCATTACCTATCTAGCTTGACTAGCCACAAATATGAAAGAAGACTTTTTTCTTCTATTTTTCAAAGTAATTACATATATGTATATTTACACACACATATATATATGGTTTTTACTTTTTACTTTTTATTTCAGAATGTTTTGGTTACATGAATTGCTTTTATCCAGTTTAAGTCAAAGTCAGGCATGTGCCCCTCACCTGGACAGTGTGCACTGTACCTGCGAGGTGTGAATTTGCCCCTTCCGTCCGGGTCCCCTCCACCTGCTGCTTTCTGTTGAGTTTTACTACAAAATGTGCACGTGGTGCTGATTGATTAGTTCCAGTTTGGTAGCAAGTACACGTGGTGTTTGTTTTTCTATTATTGCAAAAACTTCACTTAGAACAGTGCCTAATGCCGTGACCCTTTAATACAGTTCCTCATGTCATAGTGACCCCCAACCATAAAATTATTTTCGTTGCTATGTCATAACTGTAATTCTGCTACTTTTATGAATTATAATGTAAATATTTGATATTTACAAAATATCAAATGGTCTTAGGTGACCCCTGTGAAAGGGTCATTGGACCCTCAAAGGGGTCATGACCCACAGGTTGAGAACTGCTGACTTTGAAGAATGGTCCCCAATTCCATCCAGGTTGTTGCAAAGGTTCCCCACTTTTTCATGGCTGAGTATCACTCCTTGGAACACACATCACATTTTATTGATCTACTCATGTATTGGTACTTGGGTTGGTACTGCATCTTTGCAATTATGAATTAATTGAGCTGGTATAAACATTTCAGTCTATGTATCTTTCTGATAAAATGTCTGTTTTCCTCAGGCTAAATAACCAATAGCGGGATTGCTGAATCAAACGTAGGTCTACTTTCGGTTCTCTGAGGGTATCTCTGTACCACTCTCCAGAGAGGTTGTACTAGTTTGCAGTCCCTCCAGCAGTATATAAGAGTTCCTGTCTCTCCATATCCACATCAGTATTTGTTGTTCAGCACTTTTTGATAAATGCCAATATCACTAGAGTTAGAAAGCATCTCATTGTGGTTTTAATTTACATTTCTCTAATGATTGGAGATGTGAAGTATTTTTCATATATTTATTGACCATTAGTCTATTTTCTTTTTAAAAGTTTCTGTTTCTGTCTTTGCCCACTTTTTAAGGGGGTGTTTGATTTTTATCTTATTTGATTTACTTGAGTTCTTGGTAAATTCTGGTAATCAGTCCTTTATTAGATGTACAGCATGAAAATATTTTCTCTCATTCTACAGGTTGTCTATTTGATTGTGCACTTGGCTGTCCAAAAGCTTTTTATTTTATTTTATTTTATTTTTTGAGACAGAGCCTCAAAGCTGTTGCCTTGGGGAGAGTGCTGTGGCATCACAGCTCACAGCAACCTCCAGCTCCTTGGCTTAAGTTATTCTCTTGCCTCAGCCTCCCAAGTAGCTGGGACTACAGGCGCCCACCACAACGCCCAGCTATTTTTTGGTTGCAGCCGTCATTGTTGTTTGGCAGGCCTGGGCTGGATGCGAACCCACCAGCTCAGGTGTATGTGGCTGGTGTCTTAGGTGCTTGAGCCACAGGCACCGAGCCTGCAGAAGCTTTTTAATTGGATCAGGTCCTATTTTTTAATTTTTGTTGCTGCTTTGATTGTTTTGGGGGTCTTCATAAATTCATTGCATAGGCCAATTTCTTTTTTTGAGACAGCCTCAAGCTGTCACCCTGGATAGAGTGCTGTGGCATCACAGCTCACAGCAACCTCCAATTCCTGGGCTCAAGTGATTCTCCCACCTCTGCCTCCCAAGTAGCTGGGAATCACAGGTGCCCGCCACAACGCCCAGCTATTTTTTGGTTGCTGCCGTCATTGTTGTTTGGCGGGCCCAGGCTGGATTCGAACCCGCCAGCTTAGGTGTACGTGGCTGGCGCCTTAGCCCATTGAGCCCCAGGCGCTGAGCCTGCATAGGCCAATTTCTTTTCTTTCTTTTTTTTTTTTGAGACAGAGTCTCACTATGTGTACCTGGGTAGAGTGCTGTGGCATTACAGCTCACAACAACCTCCAACTCTTGGGCTTAAGTGATTTTCTTTTCTCAGCCTCTCAAGTAGTTGGGAGTACAGTCACCAGCCACAGCACCCAGTTATTTTTTGTTGCAGTTGTCATTGTTGTTTAGATGGCCCAGGCCGGGTTTGAACCCGCTAGTGTGGCTGGTGCCATAACCACTGAACTACGGGTGCCGAGGCGCCTAGGCCAATTTCTATAAGAGTTTTTCCAAGATTGTCTTCTAGAATTCTTATATTTTCTTTCCTTAGGTTTAAGTCTTTAATCCACTGTGACTTAGTTTTTGTGAGTGGTGAGGTATGTGGCTTCTGTTTCAAGCTTCTACATGTGGCTATCCAGTTTTCCCAGCACCATTTATTAAATAGGAATTCTTTTCCATGGTGTATGTTATGGTCTGCTTTGGCAAAGACCAGATGGCCATATGAAGATTGTTTTACATCTGGGTTCTCTGTTCTGATCCACTGAGAAGTCTTGTGTATCTCTTCTCATGCCAGTGCCATGCTGCTTTGGTTACTATGGCTTTACAGTATAGCTTGATGTCCGGTAAATTTTTCTTCAAAGGAAGATAAAGTTCTGGGGAAGACACACGTGAATGTGTCACATACCCTGGGTGTGTCAGTGGACAGCAGGAAGGGGTCATAGAGTGTCCCTTTCAATGAACTGGAGTTGTTATCTTACTCTTTTATTTAGCTTGGCACAATGGGTACTGTGGCTGCTAACCACGTGTGGCTACTCAACACTTGAAATGTGACTAATCTGAATTGATGTGTGGCATTAGTATAAAACATGCCAGAGTTTGAAGCCTCTGTATAAAGAAAGAATATAAAATGCTTTATTGGAAATTTAAAAATATTGATTACATTTGGAGTAATATTTTGGATATACTGTAGGGATTAAAAAAATAAATTATGAAGATTAACTTTCCTTGTTTCACTTTCTTTTTTAAATTGTGGCTGTTAGAAAATATAAAATTATATATGTACTCAAATTATATTTCTGTCTAACAGTGCTATGTTCCAAATACATGTGAACCTTTTCTTGGTGACTCAAGGATTCACAGAAGAGGCAGAACTTCTGGAAGGAAGAGCAAACCCCGGATACAGGCCTTCTATTAGATCTCAAACAGGCATCTGAATGTCGGAATCTCAGTTTTATTTTCTTTTTTATTTTACTAGAACGATGGGGGTGATATTATTAATACCTAGGTCCAAAAACCCAGATATGTAAAAAGTATGGATTTAGCTTGCTGTAATTTGGAAGTGATTTCTATTATGAATGCCTGTCTTGTCCACCGGCGGAAACCATCCAGTCTCAGCTAAGTCAGGTCCGCTCAGGGTGCACCTGTGCGCTTGGCTGGTGCGGGGAGGGGGAACCTGTGACCTGGGTTCCTCATCCTGCGGGACATTCTCTCCCTGTCTGGGGTTTAGTCATCAACACCAGCATTTCTTACTTATCCGGCGGATACTGTTCTCTGGTCCGTGTCAGAGCCAGTCCGGGGTTTATGAAGACAGTCATCCCGGAGTGTATAGAGGAGTGAAGGCGGAGGTCCGGGCAACGCGCACAGGACACGCGGGTGGAGGCCATCGTGCTGCCGACCCGCTCGCGCTGGCATCGGGGCCCCGCAGGTTTGCTGCCGGGGAGGAGGTGAGTGGGGGTCCGGGCTCCTGTTGCCGCTTTTTCTGTAGTTGGGAGTCAGGAGAGCGACTGGGTACACGGTGGGAGCACCACACACAGCGAAACAGCCTCAGTCTCCAGTCACTCTGGTTTTGACCAGGAGATGAGCAGGTGGGAAGGGTTGGGGTCCTGGGGGTGAGTCTCGGGTCCGGCTGGGGGACCTTCTCCCGCGAGGGGCTTGTGAGTGTCTACTGGGTGCTGGGAGAGCTGCTGGGGGGCTGCGAGTCTGGTGAAGGGACAGTCCCGAGACTGGGGATCTCGCGGGTGGATAAACAAAAGGTGCAGAGCGCATTTCTGAGCGTGGGGCGAGGCCGGTGGGAGCTGCGCTCGGCCAGGGCCTCCGAGCTGCAGGTGCTTTGGTGGGGATGCCAAAGCCAGGGCCGCAGCTAGAACTCCACATGAAGAAACCCCGTTTGTTAGAGGGTAGCAGAAACTTATTCCTAGCGCAATATCAGAATGTCCACGTGTTAAATTACAGTTTAGGGAGTTGGTTTCAAGAGAAGAGAATGCTGGAGTAAAAGTGAAGGACAGCTCCTACCCAACACAAGACAAAATAATTTTCATAAGTTTCTTTAAAACTCATTTATTACCATTCACTTTCTCATCTGGTGAATATAAGCTGCTACTAAACAATTATTTTACATTTATAGGGTAATATCAGCATCAAAAGTGTTATCTACTAATTACATTTTTAAATGTGCAGACTGGGAAAGGTGTTTTTATTTTTTTCATTTCTATTTTTGGACAGAGTCTTACTCTGTGGTCCTGGTAGAGTGCTGTGGAGTCATAGCTTACAGCAACCTCAAACTCCTATGCTCAGGAGATCCACCTGCTTCAGCCTTCTGAGAAGCTGGGATTACACGTGGATGCCAACACACTAGGCTAATCTTTTTCTTTTTCATTTTTTTTAGTGGAGACAAGTTCTTCTCTTGCTCAGGCTGGTCCCTAACTCCTGGCCTCAAACATTTCTCTTTCACTGGCCTCCCAAAGTGCAGGAATTACAGGTGTGAGCCACTATGTCCAGATGGAAAATACTTTTTCTTTTTTTTGAGACAGAGTCTTACTCTGTCACCCTGGGTAGAGTGCCGTGGCATCACACAGCTGACAGCAACCTCCAGCTCTTGGGCTTAAGAGATTCTCTTGCCTCAGCCTCCCGAGTAGCTGGACCACAGGCCCCCGCCACAACGCCCGGCTATTTTTTTGTTGCAGTTCGGCCTGGGCTGGTTTTGAACCTGCCATCCTCAGTATACGGGGCCAGCGCCCTACTCACTGAGCCACAGGCATTGCCCAGATGGAAAATACTTTTAATATTAAAATTGTAATAGCTGAAATATTTCGTATAAGCTTGAGGGAAACCAGTGTTTTGCAAGAAATAACCTGAACTAAAAGGCTCATAAATATCTTAACAAGAATTTGGGAATTTGGAGTGATAATTTCTACTCAGCAGTGAGTGTTGCGGAGATGCTTGGTGTGACTTGCCATCTAATAAATTTATTTAAAGTTGTTTTTCACCTCATGAGTTCCACTTTCAAAATGTTAAAATTTCAGTCATAAGATGGGGTTATTTTGTGTTTAAATTCCTTAAGCATGTGGTAAGAGCCACTTTACAAGCAGTTTTCCGAAACATTGTTTTGAGAATCAGTTATTCTGAACTATGGTGTGAAGTATAAATGTCTGATTTTAAAATTCCTCCTTCCAAGAAGAGCTGCATTTTTTTTAGATGATGATGTTTTTAATAGGCTCTTTGAGATAAAAGGCCCCATGTGCCACCAACACAACGCTGAGGCGTCACCACCAAACCTCCTGGCTGCAACAGTTATTCCAGGTCTTCTAAATCTCATTTAATAACATCACACTTGTTATAGGATATTAGAACTGTGAGAGACTGGGTTCACATGATATCTTTGTTTTTAATCTGGAATTCTCTAAGAGATTAGAAGCTTGGGGACTATAGCTTGGGGCAGTGCCTGTGGCTCAGGGAGTGAAGCACCGGCCCCATATACCAGGGGTTGCGGGTTCAAGCCCAGCTCCAGCCAAAACTGCAAAAAAGAAATATAGCTTGGGGGCGGCACCTGTGGCTCAGTGAGTAGGGCACCAGCCCCATATATCGGGGGTGGCAGGTTCAAACCTGGCCCCAGCCAAAGTACAACAAAAAAAAAATAGCTGGGCATTGTGGCGGGTGCCTGTAGTCCCGGCTACTTGGGAGGCTGAGGCAAGAGAATCACCTAAGCCCAGGAACTGGAGGTTGCTGTGAGCTGTGTGACACCACAGCATGCTACCGAGGGTGATAAAGTGAGACTCTGTCTCTGCAAAAAAAAAAAAAAGAAAGAAATATAGCTTGGTGTGATCCTTTTGGGAATGGCACTGACCTTATAACTTGGCTAAAATCTCCACACTCTTCTTATGCTCTGTATCTAGAGCCAACTCCTTGTGTATTGTGTCCAAAGATTGCTTATCCAGTCCTCTACTTATTAATTGTGGTTTAATTTCATTGACTTTATTCCCTCTCCAATAAATGGAACGTGGCAAATACAACTTCGCTCCATGGAAGTAGCCATGACCGCTTTCCACCTGCTTCAAGTTCCCATCATGTTATAATTAATGTCATGTGTTAGCTTGGCTGGGCCACAGTTTAAGCAAACATCAGTCTACACATGGCTGTGAAGGTGTTTTTAAGACAAGAGTCACATTGAAATCAAGAACCTTTGAGTAAAGTAGGTTATCCTTCATGATAGATTATGAGTTGAAGGTCTTAAGAGCAAATGTGCTGACTCCCACAAGGAAGAGGGGTTCTGTCCATAGGTTTCCTTACACGTTAGCTGCAGCATCAGCTTTCCCCAGAGTGCCCAGCAAACCCTGTGGATTTTGCACTTGCCACCCTCACAATTGCATGAGCCAATTCCTTATCTCTCTTTCTTTCTCTCTACACACACATACACACACATTGTACTGATACATATATGTTCTATACATAGTAAATATATCAGTATATATCATAATACTTAATACACACTGATAATATTTGTTAACTTGTACACTGTATCTTGTACCTCTTGTAATTGCAGAAGTCAAATGTGACTTGGGTATTGCAATTTTAATAGTTCCCCCCCCCCCCTTTTTTTTTTTGAGACAGAGCCTTAAGTTGTCACCTTGGGTAGAGTGCCGTGGCATCACAGCTCACAGCAACCTCCAATTCCTGGGCTCAAGTGATTCTCCTGCCTCTGCCTCCCAAGTAGCTGGGACTACAGGCACCCGCCACAACACCCAGCTAGTTTTTGGTTGCAGCCGTCATTGTTGTTTGGCAGGCCCTGGCTGGAATCGGACCCGCCAGCTCAGGTGTATGTGGCTGGTGCCTTAGCTGCTTGAGCCGCAGGAGCCGAGCCAGTTTTTTCCTTTCTTAAAATGTGTATTCTTTCTTTGGCACCCTTTTATACACACACATACACACAAGTATGTGTGTGTATTTGTGTGCTGCAGCTCACGTGTAAGGAGACCTGTGGACAGAACCTCTCTTCCTTGTGGGAGTCAGCACATTTGCTCTTAAGACCTCCAACTCATAATCTATCATGAAGGATAACCTACTTTACTGCAAGGCTGTTGATTTCAATGTGACTCTTGTCTTAAAAACACCTTCACAGCCATGTGTAGACTGATGTTATCTATCTATCCTCTATTGGTTCTGTTTCTCTGGAGAAGTCTGTCTAATACAATCAGTCAATCATGACTAATAATCTACCTCTGGCCCAAATCTATCTATATTTCTATATATTAGAGTTTAAAGTAAGAGATTAAAGTCCCATTGCATAGATGAAGGAATTAGTCTTCATGAATAAAAAGAAGAAAAACAGAAACCCTAAACCAAGAAGAGACTGGCTGAACATGATTTTATGATGGTTTGAGAACTCAGCCTCTCACACAGGAGAACATCTCACAGTGTGAGGGGTTCGTTATCAGTGGGAGCAGATTTAGATTTTGCTTGTGCAGTTTGGGGATGTTCTTTAAGAAGAAGGAGGCAAAAATACTAACTTAGGTATGAAACAAATAACAGCTTACGAAATGTTAAAAAGTAGCAAGTACTATAAATATAAGAAAATCTAGGAAGAAAATTATACTTTTGACTGGGTGTGTTGGCTCAGGCCTGTAATCCCAGCCTTTGGGAGGTGGAGATGAGAAGATTGCTTGAAATCAGGAGTTCAAGACCAGCCTGAGCAAGACACCATCTCTACAAAAAAACAGAAAAAAAGTTAGCCGGCTGTGGTGGTGTGCGTTTGTAGTCTCAACTCCTCCAGAGGATCCTCTGAGCCTGATTTTGAGGTTACAGTGAGCTATGTGATGCCACTGAGCTTTAGCCAAGGTAGCAGAGCAAGAAGTTATCTCAAAAAAAAAAATTAGACTTTTACTAATAGTCTGAATTACATGTTGATTACTTTTTTTCTCTATAGTTTTTTGAGTATATTTTTAGTTGGCACTTCAGAATAGAAAGACAATTTAGTTCATAAATTCCAAACCATGTTTCTCCTTCATTAACACAAACTTCCATGCCAGACATCATAGGACACGTTCAAGTGGGGAGTAGACCCCTGCCTGGGCCCTGTGTGACCACAGTGTGGGAGAACCTGGGATGCTATGGGAAGGAGGTATCTCTGAAAGCCTTGCCTATACTGGGATGATGGCAGTAACTTAAATATATATTGAAATGGAACAAAACCCCATAAAGATATACCACAAACCCCAAACTAAATGTAGCCTGACTTAAATTTTCCTTACTAGATTCTAAAAATGCCACAGCCATTTCAAAAGCATCCTACATAAGAGCCTTGTGATGGGAGGAAACAGGGTGAAACAGACAGATCCTAAAATAAGATAAAATACCTTCATTTTGCAAGTTTTACTTAAGCATATAATTATGCGAATGTGGCCTTGGTAAGACTCTGGGAAAATGAGAGACCCCACAGCTTAAACCTCTGGCTACCATAGTTAAAGGCCTTCTCTTTTCCTACTTGAAGATAATTCCAAAAAATCATTTATTAATGTAAATTTATTAATATATTTTCTTGCTACTAGAAGTAATGTGTGAAATTTTCCATAATTAACTGTAAATATTTATACTGTGGGTATGAGAACCACACATGAATAGAAATGAAATATCTTTAAACCACAAATTTGCAATGAATATTTTAGAGCTGTGTAATTGATTCTTGCTTATAATTATGGTAGACAAACAGCTCTCTTTTTTGAAATGAATTTTTCCTTTTTATTCCTAGAAGGGCAGAAGAAAGGAACAAGAGAAAATAAAATAGGCCAGCTTTTCTCAGGGGCGGTTGACTCCAGAGTGGAGTCATTCACAGCCAGTCGTAATTTCAAAATGAAGTTGCCATTGGCTTTCACTTGAAAGTTGGAAGGCAAAGTGTTAATAAAAATGTAATGGTTTTCATGGCAATCCTAATGATGATGATATTATGTGTGTTGTTAGATGAGTGATTATTTAATTGGTGCTTTTTCTTTTTTTAGTGCATTAAGAGGTAGCTTGCAATTGGTAGTTATAGTGCCAAGATTTATTTCCTTCTCTCTAGTTCATTAAAATGACTGCTATTATTTCTAAATTCTCGTTGTGTGATAAAGCTAAGCAGTTTGACACAGAGAATTAGTCTGATAGGAACTTTGTTAGGACAGTCCCAATTCTGCTTTCATTATTCACAGGACTAAAGACTTTCCCATAAAATCAGCTGTTTGGCATCTTCTTACTGCCTCTGAGGGAGGTGTGTACTGGGATCTGTGGCAGGTGCACGCATTGCCCCCACCCCCACTGTGCCCCTGAATACTTTACCCATGTTCAGCCGTATTCCACAAAGACTCAGAGGGCCTTAGCCAGGCTTGTTGAGGGCTTGCACACTGCCCTCTCTCTGGTAATGCAGCCTGGACTTTCCTCTGATACGTGGGTTCTATGAAAGAGTCTTCTAGAGAGAAACGCCATGTGGGATGGCCCTGGGGATGAGACAACAAGTGGAGAGAGAGGCCATTTGGAGGAAAGCCCAGGTGCCCAAGTCCAGTGTCCAGCTGAGTGCAGCCACACGAGTGACCTCTGTTAGCACCGTAGGGGACAGAGCCACCCCCACAACCCATAGAAATGTGAAAAACAACATATCATTGTGGTTTTAAAGCAGTGAGTTTGTAAAGCAGCAGTAGATAATGGAAACAGGTTTACAGAAAGTTTCCAAAAATCATCTCATCTATATATGAAAACCTGAATGTCATTTGAATGAGAATTATAGAACCTTATTAAACGGAATGTCCATAAAAATGACAAATATTTCTTCGGCACTTTGCATGTACAGAATTATAATTTTAATAGCTAACATTTATTGAGCACTATCTACCAGATGGTTTGCATTTATTAATTTTAAAAATCTATTCAACAATCT
The DNA here is from genome assembly GCA_963574655.1 of Perodicticus potto. NCBI lineage: Eukaryota > Metazoa > Chordata > Mammalia > Primates > Lorisidae > Perodicticus > Perodicticus potto. Next base: position 24,005 of record CAUYRH010028172.1, read on the forward strand.
TATTGAACAGGTGCTGTATTTCCTCCCAATTTATAGATGAGGAAGCTGAGACTTAAAGACGATAAGTCTCCAGCCCAGCATTACACAGCTACTGTACAGTGTGTGGACACAAGGAGACTCATACAACGTATTCAGTAAAGCCATGGGATGTGAACATCGTCTACACCCACGAAATTATTATCGTAAAAGATGGTAATACCATAACATTACAGATCGTAGTATTTTGAATCGGAAAGACACAGATTTGAACAGTGGCTCTGATTGCAGCTTTGTGACCTAGAACCACTTTTGTGAGGTCTCTGAGTTGTGGTTTTCCTGTCTGCACGTGAAGAAGTGTTATCCCGTCCACAGTTGCTGAGAGTGAAACCCGGGCTGTGGTGGGGCCAGCATGTGCCTGCCTTAGCTGGCTGTGCTCAGCATTCCCCAAATCTGCATTCAGAGAGGTCACATTGTGAGCTCAAGGTTAAATTAGGATTTAACACCACGGAGTCGTTAAAGCCTAATCAGCCCAAGACGTCCAGGCTTCAGTCTGACAAGATCGGATTTGTCGATTGACTCCTGGGAAGGGGGAGCAGCCAGCCTGTCTGTCGGGCTACAATGTGTGCTAAACTATAATTTTGTTGCATTAAGTGGCTGAGATTCTCAATTTTATTTATTTCACCAGCTGCTCCTATCTTGACTAATACATAGTCTAAATGAAAAAACTCAGGTCGTGGGAATATTATTCTAGAGTCTTCTGGTTGCAAGTGAATGAGAATCTGCTTCAATTTAGGAATCGAGCGGCTCATGTGTGGTCTGAGAGGGCATATTTACATTCAGTCGTAGCCGAATCGAAATGTCATGAGGATTTGGGTCCAACTTTTAATGTAACTATCACTTTTACTGTTACTTTTACACCAGCACAGTCTTGCAGGGGTCCTTAAAACTATGGCCTGCGGGCCACATGTGTTGGTGTGAATTGTATTTGTTCCCGTTTTGTTTTTTTACTTCAAAATAAGATATGTGCAGTGTGCATAGGAATTTGTTCATAGTTTTGTTTTTCTAAACTATAGTCCGGCCCTCCAATGGTCTGAGGGACAGTGAATTGGCCCCCTGTTTAAAACGTTTGAGGATGCCTGGCTAGGAGATGATTCTGCTTCACCTCACTGGGTTATATTGGTTACCCTGAGTCACTTGCTGTCACTGGCCCTGCACTACACTCACTGCTGGAATTAATCACACACCTGTCCTTACAGGCCAGGAGGTTGGGGGACTAGTCACTCTACAGCCAGGGGAGGTTCTTTGAAGGAAAGCTGGCTGCTGTGAGCAGATGTTCAGAGCCAGTCAGGCAGACATGGGCAAGAGATTTCCACCGCAGCGAGCAGATACGTGCATGCCTGGTGTATTAGGAGGAAGGATGCTGGGTTGCGGGTGTGGAAACACAAGCATATTCACTGAACCTGCTTTTTTTTTTTTTTTTTTTTTTTTGTAGAGACAGAGTCTCAGTTTATCACCCTGGGTAGAGTGCCGTGGCATCACACAGCTCTCAGCAACCTCCAGCTCTTGGGCTTAAGCGATTCTCTTGCCTCAGCCTCCCAAGTAGCTGGGACTACAGGCGTCTGCCACAACACCTGGCTATTTTTTTGTTTTGCAGTTCGGCCAGGGCCGGGTTTGAACCCGCCACCCTTGGTATATGGAGCTGGCGCCCTACTCGATGAGCCACAGGCGCCGCCCATGAACCTGCTTTTTAAAACTGAGTTGCAGTGAGTGTGCAGTAAGTTGGCAACTGATGATGGGGACAGTAGTTGATGCAATTTGATAATTCATTTTAGTCCTGATGAAAGAGATGCTTTGTCACATGGAGATCATGTGTATCAATAGCATGTCTACCAATGTATAGAGGATCACATCTGATTGAAAACAATTGAAGTGGTATTAACTTCTCTCAGAAATAAAAGCCGAGGGCAGTTATTCTATATTGAAATTGCACCCACAATAGTCTATTATTTAGATAATAATGACACATTTAGAATTTGTTCAGAGAGCAATTAACAAGTTGACTGTTCAGCCACATCCTAGTCTGATTTTCATAACGTGAATAAAACTCGCCAAATAGAAAAAAGTGATTCAAACAGAAAGTTCTTTGCTTTTCAACTATATCATAGTATTTCTAAGTAACAAGGTACTGGATAAATAGTGGAAATTTTTGATTTTCTAGAGCTTATAAAGCGCATGTGTGTTTATTATTGATTCTAGTCTTGTGGTATGTGTTTTTATATAATTAATAAAGTAAATATGAAATATAAACACAATTGTAAATCTTTTATAGACATAAGGGCACTTTGAATATTTGCTAAAATTTTGTAAGAAATGATTCTCTCATTGAAGGGCTCTGGAGAGGAGTTAAAGTGGCAGTTGGGATTGGTTTGCCATTAGGAAGGAAAAAATGTTCAATATCCGAATAGTCTTTCTCCCCCTTTAAAAATTATTTTATTTTACTCTGTTATTGTAAAACTCAAATATCTGGAATTATAGCATCATGATCATTTAGTCTTGTCTTATAATAAAGAGTCATGTATATGTCATCACAATGCTAATTATAAAACAAGTAGATTAATAAAAAAATAAAAATTATTTTAAAGCAAAACTGAGTATAGGCTATGAATATAGAAAGCAAATCTACATGTTATGTAATAAACTTATTTACTTGAACGTTTATTTCACTAGGTGGCGGGTACATGACATGGTTTTTGTTGCGTGGATGAACTGTGTGTTGGTGAGTCTGGGCTCTGCTGACCCACACTGGGCAGTGCCCAGTGAACCCACAGTGACTCTCCCTCACTCCTTCCCGCCTTCACCTGCTGAGTTCCCAGCATAGGCCAGGTCAGCTCCCACATACAGGTGAGGACAGGTGGCATTTGGCTTTCGGTTCCTAAGTCACTTCATGTGGGATAATGGCCTCTGGTTCATCCCAGTTGCTGCAGAAGTCATTAATTTCATTCTTTCTGCATCTGAGCAACATTCCGTGGTGTGTGTGTTTATTTTCCAGATGCACATTTTCTCTGTGCACTGATCAGCTGCGGCACAGACTTGTGCAGGTGACTTTGATATGATGACTTGGATCGAATGCAGGTCTACTCTCCACAGGCTCTTCCATATTGATTGTACTAATTTGCAGTCCTACCCACAGTCAATACACGTGTCTTTTTCTCGCATCCATGCCAGTATATATATATTCCACCCTCATTAGAGTGCGGTGGTGTCACAGCTCACAGCAACCTCAAACTCTTGGGCTTAGGCGATTCTCTTGCCTCAGCCTCCCATGTAGCTGGGACTACAGGCGCCTGCCACAATGCCCGGCTGTTTTCTTATTGTAGTTGTCATAGTTTGGTAGGCCCGGGACAGGTTTGAACCTGCCAGCCCCAGTGTATGTGCTTGGTGTTCTAGCCATTAAGCTACAGGTGCTGTGCCATTTTTTTTTTTTTTGTTTTTTTTTTTTAACTTTTTAATAATAATGGACATTCCGACAGGGCCAAGATGGTATTTCATTGTGGTTTTAATTTGCATTTCCTCGACGATCGGTGATAGTGAACATTTCTCATATTTCTGTTGGCCATTTGTATGTCTTCCTTTGAAAAAATTCTGCTCATGACTTTCACTCACTTTTTTTTTTTTTTTTTGTAGAGACAGACTCTCACTTTATCACCCTCGGTAGAGTGTCATGGCATCACACAGCTCACAGCAACCTCCAACTCCTGGGCTTAGGCGATTCTCTTGCCTCAGCCTCCCTAGTAGCATTCACTTCTTTTTTTTAATCTTAGTTTTCTTTTTTTGTTGCATTTTTTTTTTTTTTTGGTTGGGGCCAGGTTTGAACCCGCCACCTCCGGTATATGGGGCTGGCACCCTACTTCTTGAGCCACAGGTGCCACCCTTTTGTTCACTTTTTGATGAGACTTTTTATTGTTTTTTTCTAATAGACTGTGGAAATTAGTCCCTTGTCAGATATATAGTTTGCAAATATTTTCTCCCATTTTATAGATTGCCTGTTTACTCTGTTAATTATTTCCTTTGTTGTATAGAGAATTTTAATTTAATTAAGTTCCATTTATTTATTTTTTGCCTTTGGGGTAAAAAATTCTATGGGTAGGCCTATGTCTAAAAGAGTTTTCCCTACATTTTCCTCTGGAATGATGCTTTGTTTTTTCACACTGACAACATTCTCCTACAGATGCCCTCTCACTGGACAAGCTTTCAAACTTTTTTTTTGGAGACAGTCTCACTCTGTGCCCTGGGTACAGTGCTGTGGTGGTCAGATGTCCTGGCTGATGCGTGAGGCCCTGGACCCCTGAGAGGCCCCTGTGTCATGTTCCTCCACCACTGAGCTGACGGGCAAAGCCAGGTGGGGCCGGGTAGGGCAGTCCCACATCTGGGCTCTCCAAGGGTGGGTGCCAGTGCCTCCCCCCGGGGGGACTGAAATGCAGAACTCAGGTGGCTGGTGGGGAGGCTTACAGGGGACAGAGGCACCCCCACATTAAAGAGCCTGCACAGTGGGGTGAGGGGCATTCTGGAGCCCACAGCCCCACAGGCGGAAGGAGGGAGTTGCCTGCCTCCTGCCCCTGACCAGGTGGCTCAGTTGCTTCGGAGCCAAGTCCAGCTGGCGAGGGCCTGTTCTGCTCTGTGGGCAGCCAGATCAGCAAGTGTGGGGCTGCAGTCCCAATACCCTGGGTCTGGCAGCAGCCCAATTTGCTGGGAGGCTTGACTCTGGGGCAGTGGTGGCAGCAATGGCCTCAGGGCAGGGCTTGTAGCGAGGGGTGGGGGATGGGGGTATTTCTTAATCTGCTGGGGCCATAGGTGGCTGTGACATGCCACGTGAGCTCCAGCAGGGCCCATGTGGGCTCCCACAGCTCCCTATGCCACTCTGGAGGCCCATGGGGGCTGAGGGTCTCCGTAGCTGCTAATAACACTGTAGAGGTCTGTGGTGGGAATGTGGGTTCCCAAGGGCCCCTCATCCACCGGCTGCCTGGGTCCCGGTCTGGGGGCTGCACGAAGCTCTCAGCATCCCTGAGCTGGAGCAGGCATTGTGCTTCTCCCACTTCCCGTGGGGTCTCCTGCCACGTCTTAGTCACATTTGAGTGTTCTTTCTCAGATGGTCTGTTCCAAGTATGAGCTTGATTCTTCCCTCAAGAGCAGGTACATTGGCTGTCTCACCTAAGAGTCTATTGTATACGTGCACTCAAATATTATAGGTATTCTGTATATATAAATAATCTACTCAAAGCCCAAGAGAATAGTGAAATTTGGTACATGCTGATTTCCTGCCAAGTTTCAGGATTATGCTCCTGTCTTCCAATGGGCAGGACAAAACTGGAATTGGTGGGGTCAAAGTCTAGAAACTTGGAAATCAGCAGAAATTCAGTAAGTGCTGCAACACACAACAAAATTTAGACATATGCAAAGATTATAAATTGTAAATAAAAGTTTTCAAAGCATCTTCTTCCGAAACAAACCACAAATCAAAACTGTGGAGCCAAAGGATAACTTATTTCCTAATTCACTTTTGAGATACTTTCTGTGAGGCTTCCATCTGCCATGGCATATATATATATATTTTTATCATTTCTGTGTCATGCTCGGTACATTGCTATCCAGAGCATGTTAATGAAATGCGTCGTGGGCACATTACACGCATTTCCTAAGCTCAGAGGGTTTAGGAAGTTTTCCCATGAAGTGAGGAGTCAGAACTGCCTGATTGCAAATCTCTCCAGTTTCCAGTCTGGCAGAGCTCCCCCCACCGTGGGGTGTTACGGGGTCGCTGTGTCCGATGGTGCCCTGTTCACCCCCTAACATGCACAGGGGCCTCACAGACACCTGCACCTCACGATCTCTGCTCCCCTGCAAAGTTCCAAGCACTAAAGCACCACTCAAGCTTCTTAATACCTTGGGGCTTTTTGTCTCACACACTCACAGTCCCTGTGTCAGGACTCAGGTTCTCTCAGCCCCGCTGCCGCGAGCACCTCAGTCTTCATTCTTCACCTGTCTCATTTGCCCCAGAGACCCCGACTCCTGCTCCCAGCTTCATGGAGTTTCTCTGAGACCACTAAATTGGAACTTACTTTAAATTAGTCTTATGTTTTTAAGTTTTAATACTTCTGTGTATTAGATAAAATTCTGCTCTGAATACTTGGGGGGGGGGCAATAGAACATATTCTTTTCAACTTGAAAGTGGATTTTGCCTCTCTACTTTCACTCTGCTCATTTTTCTAAGCGTGAAGGGCAGTAGACGAACGACCATGTGGCACAGAGTCGGGAGCACGGGGCTGGAAGGAGGTCCTGTCCTCGTCCTCTGTGCAGGTGTCCAGGAGGCGCTGCTGGACGAGAGGCTTCTCTGCTGCCACCATCCATGTCCGGCTGCTCCAGAGCCTTCACGTGGGGTGCTCACGTGGGACCCCCACCTGAGGCGGGTCTGTCGCTCAGACTGTCTTTCGGTCTCACGACTCGGAGGGCAGGTGCCACAGACGTCCAGGAGCTCCTGTCCTCCCTAATCTCTGGCTCTGGGAGCAAAGTCTGTGAAGATGCCCTGGATGAGAACACCAGAAAGTCTTCCAATCCCCTCACTCGTCTCCCAGAAGCTGCTCTTTTTTCTCCGAAAGGAGCCGTTTTCTGAAATTAGTCCAATAACAAACCCTATCCTATCCTCCCACTGGGACAGCCCAGCCTAATAACTGAAAGAGTCTTTGAAGTTCAAACAAAAGCCTCATAAGAAATTGTCCCCTTGCTGCCAGACAAACTCTGTTTCTGCCCCTGAAGCCCAAAGCTGTGAAGGAGCCCAGAAGTCAAGTGGACCAGAGCACCATGCTGGAAACTCCCGTTGTGAGGCTGTGATAACTGCCAACCAGTTACATTTGCATTTCTTCTGAGACCATCATATAGGAGAGAGAATAAACAGAAGTTCTTAACTCAATACATTATCCTGCAGCATTGCTTTTCATATATATTTTAAAACAGTGCCAATTAAAAAATCTGGAGAAGAGATGGAAAATGTGTGACTATTGTAGTTTTTATGCTTTCTCCCAAACTCATGGCAGACACAGGCAATTTGTGTCAGCTAATTTCTTTCATTTCCATCCGTGATCTATATTCTCAAAGTAATGGATGAGATAGCCAGTGATAATGAACTAGAATTAGAAATTAAGATCAGAACATGCTTTCTGCCTGTTTCCAAAAGGTTGTGGGAAATTCTGAAATTTAGTGATGTTTTAATGGAGTGGGATATAGTGGAAAGGTGAGGGGTGGGGCAGAAGGTCTTGGCTTTTTAAATAAGGATGTTTATATTGCAAGACTAGGGATAATGAGACTTTGAGAAAAAGATATATCCTAAAGAAACTGATTTATTAATCTTGCAAATTAATTGGCTAAAAATGAAGTCTCTGGTTGGGCACAGTGGCGCCTGAAGTCCTAGCATTGTGGGAGGCTGAGGCAGGGGCTCTGGAGTTCAAGACCACCCTGAACAAAAATGAAACCCTGTTTCTACTAAAAACAGAAAAATTAACTGGGTGGTATTGTGGGCGCCTATAGTCGCAGCTACTTGAGAGGCTGAGGCAGGAGGATCACTTGAACCCAGGAGTCTGAAGTTGCTGTGTGCTAGGCTGAGGCCAGGACACTCTACTGTGGGTGGGTGAGACCCTGTCTCAAAAATAAAAAAATAAAAAATGTCTCTGGAAAAATACATGTTTCGTGGTGTACCTATTTTTTACCAATGACCAAAACTTTCCATTAAACCAAATTGCTATCAGAAAGTTATAAAACATTTGGAATCGAATAGAAAACCAGGAAATGAAACTAGCATCTTACAACCACCTAATCTTCGATAAACCAATCAAGAACGTACCTTGGGGAAAAGACTCCCTATTCAATAAATGGTGCTGGGAGAACTGGATATCCACATGTAAAAGACTGAAACTGAACCCTCACCTTTCTCCACTGACAAAAATCGATTCAAGATGGATAAAATAACTAAATTTAAGGCATGAAACAAAAATTCTCAAAGAAAGCATGGGAAAAATACTTGAAGATATAGGCCTGAAGAAAGACTTTATGAAGAAGACTTCTGTGGCAATTGCAATATTAAAAAAAATAAGCAAATGGGA
>CAUYRH010028173.1:0-27170 GCA_963574655.1 Perodicticus potto
GAGGAGTACTCCTCCGAGAGCGAGAGCGAGAGTGAGGACGAAGAGGAGCTGCAGATCATTCTGGAAGATCTACAGAGACAGAATGAAGAGCTAGAAATAAAGAACAATCACTTGAATCAAGCGATTCACGAGAAGCGGGAGGCCATCATCGAGCTGCGTGTTCAGCTCCACCTGCTGCAGATTCAGCGCGCCAAGTCTGATCAGGCAGCTCCGGAGGAGGAGGAGCCCGAGCGGCGTGGGGGCGGGGCCCAGCCGCTCAGAGAAGGCGTGGCGGAGCCCGAGCGGCGTGGGGGCGGGGCCCAGCCGCCCAGAGAAGGAGTCGTGGAGGCCAAAGCGGCCAAAGAGCAGCCAAAGGCAGGCAAGGAGCAAGCGAAGCCGTCCCCAAGCAAGGACAGGAAGGAGACGCCCCTCTGAGCGGCCTGGTGTGCTCATGGTGGATCCTCTAGACTTACAAGGACCTGTGCATCTTACTGTAATCCCGAGAGCTGTGGGTGCTCTCTCACACTGTCTGTTCTGTAAAGATGTCTTCTCTTCTCAGAGACCCTTCCTCTTTCACACGTCTGACCCCTCACAGCAGGCTCAGGTCTGGAGGGAGGTCCACGCCGAGGGCACATTGTGGGCTGGTAGGGGACAGATTAGTTTTCCAGATAGTGTCAGCTTTTTTGAAGATTAATTTTCTTTGTTAACTTAAAATAACTACTTTAACCCTTGAGTGGCTTCTTTAAAAAAAAAAAGAATTTGTTCCCCCAAAGCTCCTGGATGAACAATGGAATATGAACATCAAGCCTTAGGATCAAAAACACTTGGAAAAATGTCTGTCTTCAACCTTGCCAGAGGAAAAATGGACACTGTATTCATGTACATGATACCTTGTGAATTTGTCTGCAATTACTTTTTTTTTTTTTTTTGCCCTCCTTAAATTCAGCAACTGCTTAGTCTCAGCTGTGAAAGAAAACTTCTTCCTTTCTTTGGGATGCTATGCCATTTTCTTCACTGCTCCTTCTCCCTCTCTCCCCCCACTTCTTTCTCCCTTTCTCCGTCTAGAATATAAAATAAACTTACACTTTTATATCCTAATCTTGGCCTAGAGAAATTCTTTTCTCACCCTGCACACAGCATCTGAGCTTTCTGCCCTAACAGGCGGTTAAGTGGTGTGGGAATAATTTGAACTCAACTTCTATGAACCTAGAACTCTCACTCCTAACTGCTATTTTAAAGTGTCTCCCACATTTAATGCCTGCTAACTGTAGAAGTTCCGTGGAATTAATGTTTCTGGGAAATCACTCTGGGAAACAACTGGAGCAGGATATTTTGGATGAACAATAGATAAATTGCTTTCACTTTTAATATTCACAAGGTCCTGAGAATGTTATGTTGCATTTTCTAAAATAGTTTGCAGTAATGGTGAATATGGAATTTTCACTTTATAAGTTACTGAATTTCCCTTTACAAATGTTTACTTTCTTGAATTTTTTCTGACTTAAGTTTCTTAATACTTTCGGGTGGGGGGACCTAATATCAGGTACATGTTACCTGTTCCCTGGTTCTTGGTTCCCAGTACGGTAGGATGGTTACTGGTCCCAACCCAGAATAAATGAACAGACCAAGCAGGTGCAACCAGGCAAAGTGCTAAAGTTTATTAAAGCATAGAACATTCCAGAAGAGGAACAGGCTTACCTCCACAAGTGGAGGAGACTCTGAGTTTAACAAAATTTCTCTCTTTTTGCTGATCCCCCAATTCTGTGTTAAGTGTGTGTAAATCATGATTGTTCTTGGAAAAATGTGGAGAATTCCTGGAAAGCTGAAGCCTCTTCTTTTTTATCCCTCTGTTTTCAGGGGTTGTCATGGTATTTTTAAACTGTTCTGGGTCTGGTGGGTGTGATTTTCACTATGTTAATGAGTGTAGGTCACAGGAACACAGTGACCTTGCTTGTACACATGCTCCAAAGACCCTCTTTGGTGGCCTTAATCATATACCCACTTTGTGGTTTGTCTGCCTTTCTCTGATAGGTCAGTCCTTGGAGGCGCCCATCACACACCAAGCATTTGGTCAGTCCTTTGAAGCCTCCTTGGTATTTCCTCTGTTCTTCCTTGGGAGCCTCCTGCAGTCAATTCATTCCTCTTATTGTGGACAAAGCATCTCCAGCGGTGGGTAGCTAGCAGGGTGCATGACGGATTTGGTCAGGCTATTTTCTACTGGTTTGGGTCAGGCTGACCTGGGCTATTATGGGAATGAGCTGATTAAGACCTTGCAGGTGGGTTGTTTTGAGAGCAGAGTTAATTAAGACCCTGGGAGAATTCTAAGAAACGGCAAATACTCCTCAAAGTTGTGTGTAAAACCCGGTGGCTGCACTTTCATGGTACGTGCAGTTACTAGGACTGAACCTGGCTTGCTGTGCAGGTTGTTAATAAACACTTTTTCTTACTAAAACCTTACTTGTTTTCTTCAATTATTTCAGTGGCTACCTCGAACTACCGTGACATTCTAATGCTAGTGTCATCTGTTATCCTTGTGTAACAATACGATCCTTATTTTATTTGGAGTTGTTGAGGTTTTTTTTTTAACAGCAAAATTAAGCAGTACCTTGAAGTGGAGTTATCTTTCAATGCATAAAAGCTGCTTGCTGCTTTTGGCTAGGTTTTGAAATAGTTTTCAAAAATCATTCAACTCTTAGACATTCTATTTGGTTTGTAAAATATGCATGAGTCCCACCCACATTTATTATTTTAAATATCATACAAAGTTTGAGGCATTGGGAAGACATAAGGTTGTGATTGTGGTGTTTTATTAGGGCTGATCCACACTTCTCGACGAAGGTTCGTCATGATGGTGCTTTTTCATGAACTTGTCTTATGGATTTTAAAACTGGTGAGCTTTTGGTATAGCTATGATTTCTGATGTTTATTAGGATATGTATGATCCTAATTCAACTCCCCTAAATAAGTTGTATACACACAAACACCCTTATACTTTATAGCCTCTGTCTGTGAGTCAACAAGCAAAGTTTAGAAGATAATTTCCTAATAAGATAAATTTTGAGCCTCAAAGCTTTTGTTTTAAATTTCAAAACCTTAAAGTTCAAAGCAATCTATTCAGCATAGTTCGAAATATCAGCTATTTCTACACAAAGTTCATACCATGTGTGACTTCTGGCCCTGATGGTGCTTTAACATTTTCTCTGAATTAGACAGGCAAAGCCTATTGATATCTGGAAAGATGCTCTGTCAAGGAGTATGATTTGGAGATACATTGCCTAGTTATATTTTTAAGGAAAAATAATTCTTTAGATCAGGGATTTTCAACCAGTGTGTTTCCAAAGATCTTAGATGTGCCTCAAACACATTTAATGGTTTTTAAAGACCATTAATTAAATTATTTTTGAAAGAAATTCAAAGCACAGTAAGTACATTTTTTTTTCCTGATCAACATAATTTAAGCATTCTATGGAAGTTTAACTATAGGTTCAAATGTGCCGTGAGATCAAAAAGGTTGAAAAACACTGCTTTAGGTAGTCATTTTGGCAAGTTAAATACAGTTGCACTACATTTAAAAGCACTTAACCATGTTCGGTGTATTTGAATCACTGTAAATTCTGCCCGTTGAAAATGGGTTTCTGGACTTTTTTTCTATAACAAGGATGATCTTTGCCTTTTCAAATTAACTGTATCTAGAGATTTCTTTCTCTTTCTTTTGTTTCTTCAAGTGCTTATCCATTCTGCCTCTTGTTACAAGGCTTCCTACATGATTTCCTAAGGTGTAACTAGTTAACAAAGTTAGTTAGGGGCAGCCACATCACATAACCTCTAATTTTTTTTTTTTTATAAAAAACCCACATATTATGTATCATTTTATCTTTTGATAATAAAAGGAAATAATGGCTTGGCGCCTGTGGCTCAACGGGGTAAGGTGCCAGCCACATACACCTGAGCTGGCAAGTTCGAATCCAGCCCAGGCCCGCCAAACAACAATGATGGCTGCACCCAAAACATGGCCAGGCATTGTGGTGGGTGCCTGTAGTCCCAGCTACTTGGGAGGTGGAGGCAGGAGACTCGCTTACGCCCATGAATTGGAGGTAGCTATGAGCTGTAATGCCACAGCACTCTCTCCACGGTGACAGCTTGAGGCTCTGTCTCAAAAAAAAATAAATAAAAAATAAATAAATAAACAAAAGGAAATCATATACATTGCAAACATTTATGAAATAATAAAATAAAAATCATCTTTAATATTACCACCCAAATTAAAGTCTCCATTCACCTTTGGATGTAAAACTAGGCGTTTCAATCAGACATCTTAAGGACTGAATATGGCCAGTGGAGTTTTTAAAAACTAACCATGTGTTCTTACAATTTTGGAGTTAAGTGCTTACATTCAGAGTTCTTCTCACAGTTAACAGTGCACGCCTGCTCCTATGTATATTTTGAGCATGCGATCTCTAGGATTGCAGTGGGACAGTTTGCTCAAGCACATTGTATTGTTATAGACAAGAAGCAGAAGCAATACTCATTTGATTCTCTCAGTCTGAAGTTCCAAATTCCCAGTCGGATAATTTGCTTTCCATTGCATTCCTCTGTCTTAGAGAAAAAAGAGCAAGTAGCAAAGGGAACCACCACGGTATTCTTAGATATGTCATTACTAACGCTGCTGAAATGCTTCATTAATCTGGATGTGTACACGTCATCTATTGTACATCTGTGATGTACTCTTTGATCATTTCTTTAATTGAAGCAAAGTGTGAGATAAAATGAGCCAACTCATGAGGCATTTTAAAGCTTGCACTGTTATTGCGTAGTCATGTGATAAAACTTAGGATCTGCTTATTGTAAAATCAGTTTTTGTAGATGACGTCAATGGCGACTAACGATGTGATGCTGACTCAGTGTCAAATACCATTCTAAGTACTTTCTACTTTTCAAATCTTTTAACACTCCATAATCTATTTATAGATAAGAAAACATGTATCTCTGTTGCATGACTTGACCAAGGTCTTACAGCTGGTAAGTGGCAGAGCTTAAATTTGACCCCAGGCAGTCTGGCTTCAGAGTACTTGCTCTTTAATACTCTTGTTATGCTACTTCTGTTGCTGACAATAATAGTTAATAACTTGAGTTGCTGAAATAATGTCTTCAAAACAAATTAGTTATTTTCTAATTTTACTCATAGTAATTGGGAAGAAATCACATCTCAAAGACAAGAACAGTTTTAGTGAGTAAAATGCAAATGTCTTACATTTTAGTCACAAATATATAGAATATTAAACATAACAAAACATAGTGCCTATTGTTGAAAATCTTGAATATTCATAAGACCTGAAATATTTTGTTTTATAAACTTATACTGTACCTCTAGATGTTTTATAACTGAAAAAATTGAAAGTCTCCTGCGTCCATCAGAATTCTTTTAATCATCGGTGAAAGGAATACAACTGAAGGCAATTTAATTGTTGGCTCTTAAGAAGGTCAGAGGTGGACTAGCTGGCCTGCTTCAAACTTGCATCCATCCGAAAACAAATGTCAAAGGGTATTTCCCGCTTGTTCTGTTCCTTTCTTACACTCCTGAACCCTAAGCCCTGCCCCCCTTCATCTCTACATCTATTCCACATCTTGTGTGTCTGTCTTAATTCATTATTTCCTGCTGTAGTAAGGGGCTTTTATTATGTGGTGGGGGTGAAGGATCTGTTGGGAGGAGAAGGAGTCTGTGACATTGTAGTTGGCAGTCCTGCTAGAATCACAGAGTTGTAAGGGAAAGGAGTTTTCCAAGAGAGTGAAGTTTTGAGAAAAGGGAGAAATATCACCTGTAAGAGAGAAATAACTGGTGTCCATTGTATCTCATCAATCTACTACATTCATCATATAATTCTTAAACATAAATCCTTGTGGGTTATTCATGCAGATTACATTTTGTTCCTTCTTTTCCATCTGGAACCCAGCCTTAAATGTGCATAGATCATTTTTACTATACATCAAGAATTACTAAAATATTTTTTAGGAGATAAGATTGAAATTATTGGCAGTTGAAGTCTTCTGTTAAAGAAATTAGTGCTTGGCACAGGTAGCACAGTGGTGACGGCATTAGCTACATACACCGAGGCTGGCAGGTTCAAACCCAGCCAGGGCCAACTAAGCAACAATGACAACTGCAACAAAAAGTAGTCAGGTGTTGTGGTTGGGTGCCTGTAGTCCTAGCTATTTGGGAGGCTAAGCAGAAGAATCGCTTAAGCCCATGAGTTTGAGATTGCTGTGAGCTATGATGCCATGGCACTCTGCTGAGGGTGACCTAGTAAGACTCTGTCTCCGAAAAAAAAAAAAAGTAATTAGTGTTGTATAATTCTAGAGATTAATAAGAAAATCGGGAGTTTATCGTGTTGAGCTTTTCAAGTTCTTATGTTAAGACCTATCTTAGTGTTTAACAGTTATGCTTAATTAACTCACCATATTAATTGCCAATTTGAAGATTTTATTATTTAGATTATATAAAAGTAATCATTTAAATTTAAGTGGTTATTGCATATATTATATTGTTTTTCTAAGGCAAGATTCTGGAAGGAAAGAGATTATCTTGATGGGCTGTAAGTCCTGTTTCCTTTAATATTAATAGAGCATTGTTTCATGTAGCTTCTACTTCTTAAAATAAAATTCTATCATTAAAAAATAAAATTATTTTTTGTAAAAATATTTCTTGATTATGGATGCATGTATTTAAAACACTCAAAAAGGTACTATTTTAGGCAAAAAGTTGGCAAACAGTCTGTTCCTCATGGAACTTTTATTTAATGAATTTATAATACATAAATTATAAATTGGGGGGTCATTTTATTCATATCATCTTATAGATACTGTGTGATTACCTTATAGATTACACTTATTGAGGACTTACTCCAGTCTATATTAAGCATCTTACACACACCTTCATATTCAGTCTTTACCTGAGAAGAAAGTATTATTTTTCTCATTTTACAGATGAGGAAACTGAGGTATGAGAAACTGAGGTATGTTAAATGGTAGAGAATTTTTTTTTCTTTGGAAACCCAGAGAATGACCCACAACACTGTGTTATTGGTAGTGCCCAGAACATTCATGGGTACAGACTAGAGGCTCAATAAGTTATTGCTGAATAAAAATATTTTTTGGCCCCACTTATAACAATGGTACTATGTTAGGCACTAGACATAGCACAAAGATGAGTGCGTTGTCGTCTTCTACTTTATTTGCTCTAATTAAACTTATTAATAAATTGGAGTGAGCCATTAATGAAGATTTATACTACTAAGTATGGCAAAAGTCAACAGACAGCATGTTATAAATTAGAACAGTAAATTACTCCATGATTGTAAAGTGAATCAATCAAGGAAACTAAAACTGCTACTATAAATGATGAATGAAAGGCATTTTCAATTCCACTTAATCTCAAAGTCATGACACATAATTTTACCTCTACACTCTGAACCTAGAGCCTGCCTTCTAGATTCTCAAACTTATTTTGTTTGAACAATGTGGTTATTTTTATTTTTTACAAAAGGTAGTGACATGTGAAATTTAGTATTGTATAAAATTTACAATTAAAACAAATTTTTTCTAATCAATAAGAATTAATTCTCAGCAGTCTATTTCTTGGTTATAAATTACTTAATTGTAAAAGTTGTCTTTTCTTTCCTCCTCCTTACCTTTTTCTCGCCTGTCATTTAATACTGCCTTTCATTTTCTCTCCTTTCTCTCAACTTTCCTCTTCTTCCCTGGCATAGAATCATACAATGTAAGGCCAGAAGAGACTTTAAGGGCCGTCTACTCTAAACTTTAGTTCAGTTCAGAAATATCTCCTTCTGTGTTATTGATGGAGCACATTATGTAGCCTTTCTTTAAAAAGAAAATTTAGGCTTGGTGCCCATAACTCAGCAGTTAGAGCACCAGCCACATACACTCCAGGCTGGTAGGTTTGAGCCTGGACTGGGCCTGCCAAACAACAATGGCAAATACAACAACACAAAAATATAGCTGGGTGTTGTGGTGGGCGCTTTTAGTCCCAGCTGCTTGGGAGGCTGAGGCAAGAGAATCACATGAGCCCTTTGAGTTTGAAGTTGCTGTGAGCTATGACGCTACAGCACTCTACTGAGAGTGACATAGTGAGACTCTGTCTCAAAAAAACAAAAAAATAAAATAAAAATCTAATGTTGGAAGCATGAAATCTAAAGATTGTTAGAAAGTAGTTTCCTATATTTAATTGAAATTTTGTCCTATGTACTTACTAGATATTGTTCCCACTTCTGTCTTTTAAGTTAACAAAGCATGTTTTATTTTTCATCGGTGTGATAAATTTGACTAAAACCTAATCACAGGGCCACATCTAGCTGCAAGGGAGGCAGGGATATATTACTTCTAGTCAGGCAATCATGGGCTAGCTAAACTCAGTGGCATCTATAATTGAAAGTAGCAGGAGAGGATATTGATGGACAGTTAGCAGGAATGCTGCATGTAGGAAACAGGAAAACAAGTAAAACATGAACATCATGTTCTATTTTCTTTTATGCAATGGTTAGTATGTGCAGTCACAAGAGGAGACAGAGGCTCAGGCAAACAAAAGTTTTTTTATGCAAACACTCCTTGACTGATGATGGGGCTATGTCCAAACAAAACCATTTTTAATTGAAAATATTCTTAGGCCAAAAATGTACTTTTGACTTACGATGTTTTCAATTGTCTTGAGTTTATCTGGACATACCCTTATGGTGGTCCCAGGACCTACTAAATGCAAACTGCTTTAGTACCATGGTAAAGTTGGAAAATTGAGGTCGGGAGGGGTGGCTCAACAGCTCATACCTGTAATCTTAGCATGGCGGGCAGCCAAGGCAGGAGGATCACTTGAGCCCAAGGGTTTTAGGTTGTTGTAAGCTGTGATAACACATAGCAATCTACCCAGGGTGACAGAGTGAGCCTTTGTCTTAAAAAAAAGGAAAAAAAAAGGTGAAATTGAAAGTTGAACCATCATAAAGTGGGAGACTGACCCAAGGTCCCAGAAACAGAAGGCATGGCATGCCATGCAGAGCCATGTTGGAAAGCATCAGCTTTAGTCAGAAGGCTAAAGGGGTAGGAGCCTGGCGAGAGCCTGGGACATAACTCGTATTGGAGGTTCTGCAGGAAAGACTGGGTAGGATAAACTGTTTAGGATTGGCTAGTTTGAATAATTTTAGCAGGCTCTATACTGTGGGAGTAATCCCTAGTTGCCTGGGACCAGGCCCTAGGCTATCTAAGGCAGAGGAATACTGCTACCAGGGGATCAGACAAAGAAAGTATAGCCCTGAATTGGTTAGTTTCTGTTCCAAAGACATAGTCCCAGCTGAGCCTTTTGCTGTCTCTAAGAACTAGCTAGTTCCAGAAAAGATTTTTAAGATATTAAAACATTGTCATATGTAGAAAATAAATATAAATCATACACATCACTGTAAGAAATAAAAAATTTATTTGAAATAGTGCTAAATTGAGAGTCATGTTTTGTCCGCTATTATAAATGATAAATGATGGAATTTCAAGAAAAAGGATTAAAATTCTGTAATTCAATTTGTTTATATTACCAACTTTGAATACTGCTAATTTAGTGTTAATTTTTAATTTTGAAAACATTATTATTGGGTTTCTGAATTCTTAAGAGACATTTTTAAGATATTCTCTTTTTAACTTTTTTGATGAGGCTGTTTAGTTTCCAGCAAGTTTGTGCTTAATGTAGGCTTTGGTGAAATGCATTCATCTCCTGAGTGAAAGGCAGTAAATTGATTGTGGGTTGGGTAGCTGCAGGTACATTGCTATCTCTGACAAATTGTGAGTGGAATATTTTAGCATATTACATCCAGTGTGTTTGAATGTTATTAACATGAATCCAAACAGCTGGTCCTCAAATCGATGTTCTTTTATCTGATAATTAACTTTCCCTTTTAATTGAAGAGCTGAAAATTTAGATGAAGTTCAGATTTATGGACAATGTTTAGCACACCTTTAATAGGAGGTTTTTAAAATATAAAAAAAAATGTACCTACTCTACACAAATAAAAAAAGACAAACTTCTTTCTTTAAAGTTTGTAAATGCGCATACTTATAGCCCACCATCACGGCACTCAGCTTCTGTCAGTTAAATAGCCTGCTATTTCCCAAGAATAAGCTCTTACAAAATCATAAAGAAGATCGGATTAAAAATAGGAATTGGATGACATTTTAATGTGAAACTACCTGTCTAGTTTTACCTCTGTTATTATGATTCTGTTTAATGTGGTTGGAGGCATGGACAGTACCTAGCCCTATTGCTCTATGATGATGAAGATTTGGAGTGAGTAATGCAAATCTTTTCTCAATCTATTTAACCATTACTTACAATAACTATGTTTTGAAAAGCACATTTAAATATTTTTGGAAATTTGAGTACTTACAAATTTGATTTTTAACCTTAACTTTCTTCTACAAAGTTATAGAAAAAGGAAGCAAAAGAGAGCTCAAGGACTTGAGATGATTGTATGTGGGAGGCTGATTTTTCTTTTTTAAATGAACCCCTGGTTTGGATGGCTTATGGGTTTGTCCTTAATAAGATTTATTGCTTTAAGTGTGCTCTTGCACACTGGATTTAATAATGATAACAGCTCTTCTGGGAATGGAGTTTCTACTCAGCTCTCTAGAAAGAACAGCAGAAAATAATGGTGTCCTTGGGTGGAAAATCTTATATAAACTTTCAATAATGCAGAAGCATAAATTTAAAAAGAAAAAGTGAAATATTCCAAAACGACTGAAAAGTGCAGCAAATAATAACACCTACTTCCTAGATTAACATTCACCACCTAGACTTGACTGATACTAAAATAATAGATCATCATAAACACACCCAAAGGCCGCCTCTTATTCTTTTTCTCTTCTTTTCCTTCTTCCCTCTTCTTATCTTTTTGTGTTTTCCGCTGGCACTATTCTAAAGTCGGCAGGCTCTATACTGGAACATTTCCATAATATTTTCATGCTTTTCAACCTATGTATCCCTAAAAGACTGTGATATTTTGTATTTTTTAAAGGTTTAAGAAATGATATATTATTGTTAATTAATTGCAAAGAACCATTAACTAAAACATTTTTGTAAATGATAGAATCTAAGGCATAGATATTTATACATATAGATTAGATGTATAAGTACATAGGTTATGTAAATATACCATATAAAGTATGGCAAAAGTCAAATATTTTGCAATGGTTCATTTATTTATTTATTTATTTTGAGATAGTCTCAAGCTGTCACCCTGGGTAGAGTGCCATGGCGTCACAGCTCACAGCAACCTTAAACTCTTGGGCTCAAGACATTCTCTTGCCTCAGCCTCCCAAGTAGCTGGGACTTACAGGGCCTGCTACAACACCCGGCTATTGGCTAATTTTTTTTTTTTGGTTGTAGTTGTCATTGTTTGGCAGGCCTGGGCTGGATTCAAACCCACCAGCTCCAATGTATGTGGCTGGCGCCCCAGCCGCTGAGCTACAGGTGCCGAGCCAATGGTTTACTTATTTTAATAGCCCTATTTTATTTCAATACATAGAATCCATATGTTCTTCAACTAATGGACAACTGGGTTATTTCTATAATTTTCATAAAGCAATCGTATTTTAAAAAATCATTTAAAAATGTACATGGTTTGTAAAATTAACTGCAAGGCTGATGACTAAATGCAGCATTCCTTGGTGCCCTCTGCCCCTCATCAATCCTCACCTAGTCTTGTGCCTACAGGCAATTGCTCTCAAGAGTTTTACCTGTTTGCTGGTATTTACTTTCTTATTTCTGAATAATTCAAACATACTGGTTTTATTAATTAATCAAATGAAAATCTTGTCTATTGGCTCGGTGTCCATAGCACATTGGTTACGGTGCCAGCCACATACTGAAAGTGGCAGGTTCGAACCCAGCCCAGCTAGACAACAATGACAATTGTAACAAAAATGTAGCTGGGCATTGTGGCGGGTTGAGAATCGCTTCAGCCCAAGAGTTTGAGGTTGCTGTGAGCTGTGACATCATTGCACTCTACTAAGGGCAACATAGTGAGACTCCGTCTCAAAAAAAAAAAAAAAAAAGAAAAATAGAAAGTCTTGTTTATTAACTAATTTCCTGTTATGCTGGTTGAGGATTTAGCTCTCTTTTTTTCATCACTTCCCCTCCCCACCCCATCTTTTCACAGATTTTATTTAAATTATCAGCGTTCATGCCACAACTTTGTTAATAATGTTCACTACAGAGACAAATAGTGTACTCAGTGACATTTCCTTTATCACACGTTTTATCCCTGCAGTTTATAATTACCTTATTTTTTCATTTGCTTAGTTTTCTATTTGCCTGTATTTGCCTATTTCCTCCCAAATGTTCCCATTGATCTGTCATAAATATATTAGTAATTTTCACAAATGCATAAATCGAGTTTTTCCCCCATATCTCTTCATTTTCTTGCTCCCTTGGAATTGTCCCCTGGCATCCTTGATTCCTGCTGCACGTGGTCACTCAGGAGCGTCTCTTTTCTACTTCTTGGGTTGGATCCCCTATTTCCTGGCTAGTTCTGTTTTTTAGTTTGCTCCCATGCTTTTCTGAAGCACACTATCCAGAAGCTTCTTAGAAAAAGGGTGTGGGTTGTCCAATTTTTGGCTATTCTGTGTCTGAAAATGTCAACTAAAGTACATGCTCATCTTTTTTCAGAATTTTAAGGGCAGCATGACATAGTCTTCAGTTTCTATTATTATTGAGGAGACATTCAATTCTCTTTAATTCTTCTTTTTTTTAAATGTAGTCCTTGGTTTTTTCTGTCTGAAAACTTTTATAATCTTTTCCTTTTCCCTGATGTACTGGAATTTTTGATATTTTAAACTGGTTTGGATCTCTTTTCATTCATGGTAGCGAGTACTCCCAGAGCCCTCTAGTCTGGAGAGTCACGTCCTTTAACTCTGGGAAATTTTTCTTTTCTTATTTCTTTTTTTGCTTTCTCCTTTCCATTTTATTTGTTTAGAATTTTTTCTTTCTTTTCTTTTCTTTTTTTTTTTTTTTTAAGACAGAGCCTCAAGCTGTCACCCTGGATAGAGTGCTGTGGCATTACAGCTCACAGCAACCTTCAATTCCTGGGCTCAAGCCAGTCTCTTGCCTCCACCTCCCAAGTAGCTGGGACTACAGGTGCCTGCCACAACGCCCGGCCATTTTTTGGTTGCAGCTGTCATTGTTGTTTGGCAGGCCCGGGCTGGATTCGAACCTGCCAGCTCAGGTGTATGTGGCTGGCGCCTTAGCCTGTTGAGCCACAGGTGCCGAGCCAGAATTTTTTCTTTTTTAAGAGACAGTCTATCAGCTGGGTATGGTGGCACATTCCTGTAATCCTAGCACTCTGGGAATCAGAGGCCAGTAGATTTCCTGAGCTCACAGGTTCGAGACCAGCCTGAGCAAGAGCGAGATCCTATCTCTAAAAATAACCAAGTGTTGTGGCAGGCACCTGTAATCCTAGCTACTCAGGAAGCTGAGACAAAAGAATTGCTTGAGCCCAAGAGTTTGAGGTTGCTGTGAGCTTTGATGCCACAGCTCTCTAAAGGTAACAAAGTGAGACTCTGTCTCAAAAAAAAAAAAAAAAAAAAAAAAAGAAAAGAAAAAAGGAAAAAAAAGAGACAGGCTGTGTCACTCTGTCCCACTGGCTTGGAGTGAGTGCACTAGAGGTTAGATCATAGCTCAGTACAACCTTGAGTTCACGGGATCCTGCCACCTCAGCCTCCCAACTAACTAGGAGTCCAGGAGCATACTACCATAACTGGCACATTTTATTTTACAAAGTATCTATTGTTGGCTGGGTGTTGTGGCTCACTCCTATAATCCTAGCACTCTGGGATGCCAAGGCAGGTGGACGCCTTGAGTTTAGGAGTTCAAGACCATAAGACCAAGACCCTCATCTCTACCAAAAATAGAAAAAACTAGCTGGGCATTGTGGTAGGCCCCTCTAGTCCTAGCTACTTGGGAGGCTGAGACAAGAGGATTGCTTGAGGCCAGGAGTTTGAGGCTGCTGTGAGCTATGCTGCCACACTCTACTGAGGGCATAGAGTGAGACTGTGTCTCAAGAAAAAAAAAAATCCCAAAGTATCTGTTGTCTCTCCAAGGCTTGAGCCTTTCAGAAGTTCTAAATTAACTTATTTTTCATTGTTCTTACCCTTTACATGCATTTAAGTTTCCAGATTTCTGCAGTTTCAGGTCAACAAATTGCCTAGTTTTCATTTAGTTTCTATCTTTGAAAATTCATTGATATCTTTCTTTTGACGAGTTTTCCCTTGTCCTAAAATTAAGGTGAATAAAATATTATGAAAATAATATTTGAATCATGTGTTTATAATTGCAACTTTACAAAAAGGAAAAAAATGTTTATGTAGTTTTTTAAAAAATTAATATACAGTTAAATTGAAAGACCAAAAGCTTTACAGTTGGAGAAGTCACCCAGGACAATTACTATACAGGTCAGGCCCTTGGGTCAACTGAGCTTCTGTCACAACTGAATGGTGGGCAATTGGAAATCTGAAGTATCAGGTGAACACTTATATTGGATAGGGCTCTGTTGTCAATTAAAATAAGATTCACATTTTTGTGACATCAGATGTAGAAGTGGCAAAGATGAAATTTTGAATTGTTATGAAGACTCCCTTCTAGTAGAGAGATAAACATCAAAGCCCCGGTATTGCAGGCAGAGCCAGAGCTGCTCCTGTGAAAATGAAGATGGTTAGGCCGATGACTACTTCTGCTTTTTCTCTCAGTCCTCCATAAAACAGTGCAAACATCTTTGAATATGAAAATTTATGTTGAAAGGAAATACCTTCAAAGCCATCTAATAATTTATGACATTATTAACTATTCATAATCAATGACTACATGCTTATATTTAAAAAATGTGATTTGTTTTTATAAGGTTGCCCTTGAGGTAATTGGTTTTGGTATTTAAAGGACTAGGTTTGTGTTTTGGTAGTCCTTTTTAATTATTAATAAAAGAAGACACAGTGAATGTTACATCTTCTTTTTGTCATAGAAATACATATAACTTAAACTTTCTGTTGCAGTTTGAGGATTTCTCAGTCAAAGATTGTGTGCTAATAAGGTCAAGATTAGAGGTGTGATTCATCTGTTGACCACTTATCCCTGTGTGTTTCATGACTATGGATTACAACTTCAACTTTTGTCAGTTTTTTTATTTTTCTCCTCCTATTTTTTTTTTTTTTTTTTGAGACAGAGCCTCAAGCTGTCACCCTGGATAGAGTGCTCTGGCATCACAGCTCACAGCAACCTCCAATTCCTGGGCTCAAGCAAGTCTCCTGCCTCTGCCTCCCAAGTAGCTGGGACTATAGGCACCAGCCACAATGCCCAGCTATTTTTTGGTTGCAGCCGTCATTGTTGTTTGGCGGGCCCAGGCTGGATTCGAACCCGCCAGCTCAGGTGTACGTGGCTGGCGCCTTAGCCTGTTGAGCCACAGGCACCGAGCCCTTTTGTCAGTTTTTTACATGTGTATTCTATTGGTTTCAGAGTTTTCAGAAAACAAAGAAGCAAGAAACCACCAGAATCTGACTGTGTAAAGGAGCTGAAAGAACGACCTGTCTATAGAAAGTACGACAAACCATTGAGGAATTCTTTTCTAACTCTAGAAACAAAATTCTCAGCAAGGGCCTACCCACAGCAACAGATGGTCTCCTCACTGGAATTTACAAAGGACTGCATACTCTATTAGGGAGGCTTTTTAAATTTTGTCTTGTTTTTCAAATTTTGGAGGAAGAGGAGAGGACAAAAAGTGACTCAAGGTTTATCAACTACTTCGTTTAGGAAAAAGCCATGCAAAACTTTTGAATTGGGGAGTATATGCATGATTGATCTTACATTGTAAAATATTTTCAGTAGTATTATTGCAAAGTGGTAGTTACTAGAAGAATTAATAACACCTAAGTTGTGGCCATAAAAGAAGAAAGAATGTAGGAAGGAAGAAAACAGTCTGAAGAGAAATGGCAAGAAATGGCAAGTCAATAAAGATTGACTTAGAATTGAATCTTCTATTTCAGCACTACCCAATAGAAATTTCTGTGGAAATGATGGAAAATGTTCTGTATGCACTCTCCCCAAAATGAGAGCCACTAGCCACATGTGGATTTTGAACATTTGAAATGTGGCTACTGCAACAGAGAAACTGAATTTTAACTTTAATTTTAATTAATTCAAATTTAATTTTAAATAGCTAAGGTGTGTCTAGTGACTACCATATTGGGCAGTGAATTTCTAGGGAAAGTATCACACAGATAGAAGCATGTCATCTTCTTTTTTCTTCTTTTAAATATAATTGTATTTTTTAATCCTTAATGTGTTGAGAAGATACAAATATAACTAACATTCCAATTGCGAAAAGTAGAAAGAACAAAGTTATGAAAGAAATGTAAAGAATCAAGATATGCATTGCTTGAGAACTACTTAATACAAAGACATAACTGCTGGTTTAGGTTCCTTAAAGTAAAAATATACATGTGTATGTATATGTATATCATATGTATTATACAATATAAAAAAATTATTCACAGTGAACTAAATAATATAAAGGTATTGGGTAACTTTAATATCACTAGTGTTCATATGTTTATATTATAGATTCATAGATTTTCTTTCTTTTCACATTATATTTGATAAGAAAGAAAATATATGTACTAAAGTTAACTCTAGAATTTGTGATTATTGTAATATTAACAACAATGAGTATTTTCAAATTGTGATCTTATGCATATTTATCACTATCAATAAAGGCAAATTCAAAGTAATCACAACAGAGAAAAGAATGGAGGGAATGACAGAGAGAAATACTCATTAGAACAAGATATGAGACTCTTTGGGGACAGAATTGCTTGATAAAAGTGTGAATTGCTAATGGAAGAAAGGGGAAAAAAATCCCCAGTTCTTGAAATTTATCCTTTTGAGTATTTTGAGTTAGGATGAATGAGAATCAACAAATTGATTCCTACATTCTCTAATGAGAATTTAATTGTTTTAGTGCAGTGTTTCAAAAAGAAAAATGTACTATTGAGCAATTGACATTCTTACAAAGTGAGAGTAAAAAGATTGAAATAGAATTTTTCTATAAGGGGGAAGATGATGAACATTGGAGTCAAGTGAATGCAGGTTCAAACCCCAACTCTGTTGCTTCCTTCCTGTGTGATTGAGGATGAGTGACCTAACCTTTCTGAGGCTCAGTTTCCTTATCTATAAAATGGAGAGAATAAAAATGCTCACCTTACAGGTTTGTGGAGAGCATGAACATCAGGCACTTTGTATAATGATTAACCCACATAGTAAGTCTTCAAATGTTAATATTAAATATTGATGAAAATACGAATGGGAAGATATAGAGCATTTTAAATTCTATGTGGCCTGTGTCAAGAATGGTGATGAAAGTATAACCAAGAAAGTACTTATGAAAAGGGGATACTGTTCAAATACAGTAGGAGGTATGGTAAAAACATGATGGAAAAGTATGAAACTTTTAAATCTGAAGTGAGGATATTAAAGAAAATGTGAACATTTTATTGCAATTTGACATCTCAAAGAATGGAGAAGAAGCTGCTTAAGAAATTTAGGTTTTATGGAGAAGTAATGAACCTGAGTTGATAGGGAGTAGAAATGGAGAAGGTACTGGGTTATAGAATGGCCAAATGCTCTTAGGTTTTCTGGGAACAAGGGAAAATGAAATCTGACTCTCTCACTAGGGTTTTACAAAAGGAATAAACTGTAGAATCCAGTCATGTGTTGGTGGGCATTTAGGTTGTTTCCACATTTTGGCGATTGTAAACTGAGCTGCAATCAACAGTTTAGTACAAATGTCCTTATGATAAAAGATTTTTTTTTCTTCTGGGTAGATGCCCAGTAATGGGATTGGAGGATCAAATGAGAGGTCTAATTTGAGTTCTTTGAGGATTCTTCATACTTCATTCCAAAAAGGTTATATTACTTTGCAGTTCTACCAGGAGTATAAAAGTGTTCCCTTCTCTCCACAACCACACCAGTTCAACTTGTGTATTCTGTTTTGTTTAAATTTGCAAAAAAATTTTTAAAACTACTTTATGAGGTATGATTGACATAGAAAAGCTGAGCATATTTAGTTTGTGGTGTATACAACTTGAATTTGGAGATAAGTACACATCCATGATTGTATTTTGGTTTTCATCTGTTGAAGTTACCTTGGTCAACACAGATTTAATGAAATCTTTTCATTCTTCTAGATTTCCATGTGACATTGATCATTCTTTTTTTCTTAAGATTGTTTTTTGGACCCTCCTAGTTCTCCACTGTCTGTTCCTTCTAGAAGTCTTTATTTTCTCTTTTCTTGGTGTCTCAATGTGTCTTTCCTTTGTTGTTGATCTCAGAGCTCTGTTTTTTTTTACATTCCCCACTGTGATGACCATCTGATCCTACCCATGCCTTATGCTTTTGTTTCTATTCATATTATCTCCCAAATCTACATATTTGGGCCTAAACTCATTCTAGAACTTTAGTCTTACCTTCCAAATAATTTTTACTGGGTATCTATAACTAGGTGTCCTTCCAGCAACTCAAAATTAACATTTCTGAAACTAATTTATCAATCCCTTTTGGATTGTGCCTTTCCTATTTCTAAAATTCACCATTATTTTCTAAATCAGGTAGACAAGTGCCTTCTGCCATCTTTTATTCTTCTATCTCTCTTGCCTTTCACATCTAATCAGTTGCCATGGTTTGTAACTTTTTGGAGTTACAAAAAGCAATCTGCAAAGCAGGATAAATGACCATTACGTGGAGTTACCATAGATTGAACCAGATTTAGCAACTAGTGATTAGAAGGTCTCTTTGAATCCTAGGCATTCTCTGATAGCAAGCCAGTCATGCAAGGGAGTAGGTGTTGGAAGTAAAGCATAGCTAGATTGTTAAAGTAGGAAGTTATAGAAGATGAAGAGAGAATGGGCAATGGGCCCATTCACATTATCCCTTGGCAGCTGCAGACCCACATCTCTCAGACTAAGTTCTCCTCTGAATAGCATCTTTAGGGTTCCATAGATAACAGTGGTCTCGGTAAATGTCTTTGAATATCCTAATAGACTTGAAAGTACTATTTAGATATGAATGGGATAAGAGAAAAACATTTAGTTAAAAATTGCAGGTAAATTGTCTTTAATGTGATTTGCCCCTTGCTATCACACTTAAAAAATAAAATAGAAAGAAATGAATTTAAAGAGTATACTGGGTCTTGTGAGTGACCCAGTATACTCTTTAAATAATGTGCAGTGTTGTGTTTTGTCACCTCCTTGCTTTTTATAACTACAGGATACATTTTGTCAACTGCTTTTTTAAGCCAGGCTTCCTGGAATCTGAAGATTAAATTCTGGTCATTTGTTTCTTTAATGCTCCCCCTTTGCCCGATGGATTGATAACAATATAGTAAGGCCCATATATGTGTATATACAATATCTTTTCTTAAAAATAAAGGAAATGGATTTTTTACATCTTGCCTTCCTGACAAGTTTGCAAATTGCCAATCTCTGCTCTTTTCTCTCCCTCCCAATTTTTCATAGTGGCAATTAAGGACTGTAAATTTCACTTTATCATTTGTGTTAGGAATAGTAGCATAAATCATAGTAATAGCACCGTTTATTTCAGTAATACCAGCCTGCCTGCAAATCATTTGTGAATTGGTTCCATGGATGTACCTCTATCAAATTAATCAAAAAACCACCTGCATACATTTCCTGAGCCTATTTCAAAGGCTTAATAAGGAAGCCTTACTAAGAAAGACCATTGCTGACCTTTCCATTTTTATTTATAAGTTCTGAGTGGCTCATGCATATGTTTCCATTTTGAATCCTAGCTAACATCTAGCTGAGGATTTTATGCAATGCTTTAAAAAAAAAAAAAAACCCACAGGCTGAGATTTGTGTTCCAGATAATATGCCCACCAGATGGTCCTACTGTGCTCTTTATGCAGTAATCATAATGTTTGATTGAACATGAAATTATATACCATTTGAGAATTTGTGAGAAGTAATGCTTTTGTGATGACAAAAGATTTTCTAAATAAGCATAATAGTTGGCAAAGTTAGGCAATATTGGAAAGTTAGGCAATGGTCACTTATGTTTTTCCCTTGTACCCAAGAAGTTAATATAAATGTGACATTTTGAATGTGGGGGAAAGGAAAAACTCGCTCTTTGCATGTTTTCCTTACATGCCTATGTGTGTAGCCTGGAGCATTAGCTAAGACAACTCCAGTTTATATGGGGCTGCCTCCAGTACTCTATTTATAGAACATCTTGAGCTCTGTCCTGAATATGGTGTACTTCTTTGGGGAAGTTCTTGACAAATAATACTAATGTCCACTTTTATCTCTACTCATTGCTTCTACTCTAAAGAGAGGAAGGGGAATTTAAATTTAGTAATGGCTTATTCTTAGTCTTACCCAGAGTCAAATAGTTCCTTCCTTCCTTCCTTTCTTCCTTCCTCCCTCTCATCTTCCCTCAGTCCATCCCTCCCTCCCTCCCTCCCTCCTCAAGAGATTTAGGGGGTATTTGTCATTTTTGTTTTTAATGGATGAATTGCATTGATAAATTGTGAAGTCAGGACTTTTAGTGTACCTGTCACCTGAATAGTATACACCATACCTAATAGGTAGTCTGCCTTCCCTTCCCTTCCCTTTCCTCCCTCCCTCCCTCCCTTCCTTCCTTTCTTTCAATTTTAATTAAAATCATAAGTGCATACATTTATGGGGTACAATGTGATGATTTGATATATAATGTGGAGTGCTTAAGTCAAACTAATAAACTTATCTTTCACATTACTTATTTTTTGTAGTAAAGCATTTACAATTTACTCTTATTTATTTTGAAATATATCTTTGCGTTGTGCACATTAGGCGAGATCCCACCAAATTGCCCCCCTCCTCCCTCCAATTGCTCTCCCGCTTCTTCTCCCCTCCACCCCCTTCCTGGACTATATTTGTGTTTTATCATTTGTAAAAGTGTGTAAGTATTTATATATAGGTTTCATAATAGTATTGAGTACAGTGGATACTTTTTTTGTCCATTCTTGAGATACTTTACCAAGAAGAATGTGTTCTAACTCCATCCAGGTAAGCAGAAAAGATGTAAAGTCTCCATCTTTTTAATGGTAAATAATACTCCATGGTATACATATACCACAATTTGTTTATCCATTCATGGGTGGATGGGCACCTGGGCTGCTTCCACGACTTAGTAATTACAAATTGGGATGCAGTAAATATTCTAGTATAAATGATTTGTGGTAAAATGATTTTTTTTCTTCTGGATAGTAGTTTTTCATCTGTCATCCTCTTCCCATGTCTGCAAAGACCCTTATATCACTCTGTGTAAACATGTATGCCCACTCTTCAGCAACCACTTAAAAGTGAATACTTTTGGTATTTGTTTTCTATTCCTCAGATGCTTTATTTAGGATTATGGCTTCCAGTTCTATCTGTTCTATCATCTTTGTATGTGTGAGTATGTATATGTGTGTGCATCTTCATGTGTGTATGTGTGTATAAAACCACATTTTCTTTATCCACACATCAGTTGATGGGCACTTAGGTTGATTCTATCTTTGCAATTGTGAATTGTGCTGCAATAAATTTACAAGTGCAAGCATATTTTTGATTTAATGGTGTTCCGACAGGGATATGGTGATCTCTCATTGTGGTTTTATTTTGTATTTCTCTAATAATCAGAGATGTTGAGAATGTTTTCATGTTTATCATCTATTTGTATCTCTTCTTTTAAAGAAAAGATCTATTCATCTCTTTTGCCCCATTTTTAATGGGGCTATTTGGTTTTATCTTGTTGATTTGTTTGAGTTCTTTGTATATTCTGAGCATCGGCCCTTTGTTGGATGTATAGTTTGTGAATATTTTCTCCTCTTCTGTAGGTTATCTATTTAAACTGTTGACTATTTCTTTTCTGTGCAGAAAATTTTCAGTTTAATTAAGTCCTATGTTTTTTGTTTGTTTGTTTGTTTTATTCTTCTGCACATAGCTATCCAATTATCCCAGCACCATTTGTTGATCAGAACATCATTTCCCCAGTGTATGTTTTTGTCTGCTTTTTCAAAAATCAGTTGAAACAAAACTATGTGGCTTTATTTCTGAGTTCTCTGTTCTGTTTCTGTATGTGTTTGCCTTTATATCAGTGCCATGCTGTTTCAGTTACTATGACTTTATAGTATAATTTGAAGTCTAGTAACGTGCTGCTGCAAGATTTTTTTTTCAATGCCAGTTTTGGTGGTATAGTGGTAAGCATAGCTGCCTTCCAAGATTTATTCTTTAGCCAATTGCTTTGGCTATTCAGTCTTTTGTGATTTCACTTGAAATTTATGATTTTTTTTCTAGTTCTGTGAAAAATGATATTGGTATGTTGATGGGAATTGCATTGAATCTGTTAATAACTTTGGGCAGTATGGACATTTTAACAATGTTTATTCTTACAATCTATGAGCCTGGGATGTTTTTCCATTTGTTTGTGTCATGTATGATTTCATTCATCAGTATTTTGTAGTTCTCCTTGTAGTGATCTTTCACCTCCTGGGCTAAGTATCTTCCTAGGTATTTATTTTCTTTGCAGCTATTGTGAATTGTGTTGAGTTCTTGATATGACTTTTATCATACCAAGATATGGTAAAAAAAAGCTGGACTTTTATTAATGTACAGAAATGGCTACTAATTTGTACACATTAATAATATAACCTGAGACTTTACTGAATTTACTTATCAATTCAAGGAATCTTTGTTTGCATAGAGGTGTGTGTAGTAGTTTTGGATGATCTTTTTTATTTTTTGGCATCAGTTATAATGTCTCCTTTTTTCACTTCTACATAGAATCCGCTCTCTTATTGTTTCATGTAGCAAGTGTTTTGTTGATTTTGTTTATGGTTTCAAATTGCAAACTTTTTGTTTCATTGATTTTTTTTGTTTGTTTCAATTTTATTTTGTTCTGCTCTGATCTTTGTTATTTCTTGTCTTCTGCTAGCTTTAGTTTTGGTTCTTGTTTTTCAGATTCTCTGAAGTATAACATTAGATTGTTAATTTGTGATCTTTTTGTCTTTTTGATGTAGGTACTTACAAATATCCAAGAGATTTTTGGTAGTTTGTTTTGCCATTGTCATTCAGTTCAAAAAATTTCTTGATTTCTGTCTTGGTTTTGTCATTAACCCAAAGATAGTTACGCAGTGGGTTATTTAATTTCCATGTATTTGTGTAGTTTTGAGAGCTCCTTTTGGAATTGATTTCCAGTTTTGTTCCACTATGGTGGGAGAAGACACATGATATGATTTTGATTTTTTCTTTTTTTAGTATTACCATTTATTGATGACAAACACTAAGTTTTATTTACATTCCATGAGGAGAAAAATTCCTGCATAAACAATGAATGGAAGCAGTACTTAACTTGCAAAACTACCAAGCTTTTCTTCTGGACCATACACAGAATCTTTTTTTTTTTTTTTGTAGAAAAGGAAAGCTTTATTCCTGCACATTACTTATAATCCATACTCAGGGGTGGAAATAAATATTTAAATTTATTACAACTAGGTCCCAGAAGGTTAAGCAGGGGCATAAAGACACTCAAATGCATAGCCATCCATAGCTGGTCTCTCAGGAGGAATATTGCTAGATCAGTCTGTTGTCCAATTAAAGGTGTAGTGAGGGTGTCTGTGTCGATGACTTGTAATTGTCTCATTGCTGCTTCTGTCAAAAAAAAAAACCGCCAGTGCTAGTTTAGCATTTATTTGCACCTTGTTCTTTCCTCAGACCTTTAATTTCCGAGTAGGGTTAAGGAGGGCTAAGCTTACAGAATCTTAATGCACACATTCCTGTGTACAATAACGCAACATCAAAAGCAACACAGCTGGATAAATTGGTTTCATAGTAGGGCTGAGTACATTGGATACTTTTTCTTCCATTCTTGAGATACTTTTTAAGAAGAATATGTTCCAGCTCCATCCATGTAAACATGAAAGAGAGTGAAGATTTAAACCCTGTTCTGTTTGTTTTAAAATACTACTCTACCATTCTGCTTGAATTAAACGATGGAAGGAATCCATTTTAAAATATGCAGTTGAAGACTGAAATGAATTTGAGTATCTGGTCATGGAATCTTGGTTTGTGGTATAACTTGAGACCTTCTTTTATTCCTTCAAATGGATCCCTCTGCCCCAACCTTGAAGGTTTCAATTATGTCCTGTGCATATAGATCTGTACCCTGCCAGTATTGGCCAACACCCCAAGGATGTGAACTCCTGCTTGGCTGACCACATCGTCACTGGCTTAGTTGTTTATTCATACTACTTTTCCCCAAAAGGAGACAATCTGTCAAGTTTTTCAGTTATAATGATACACTTTTATTACAATCACTATGAGAAGATTCACTTAGTTTAATAGACCTGGAAGCTTAAAAGAAAGATTTGGATCTGTAAAACATCTAGGAAGACAAAAATAAGAATTCAAGATAGAAAATAAGTGAAAATTGAGCATTCTTTGAAAAAAAAAAAAGCAACACAGCTGTATATGGAAACAGAGATCATTCCTTTCAGCCCTACATGGAGATGTAATTAACAGTATTAAGCACACAATGAAAATCAATTTGTAGGTATACATGGACTACGTGGAGATCATATCCTGTAGTGTAGTGAAAGTTATGTCCTTAAGAACCATAGGTATAGACACAATTTTTGTAATCTTTAAAACAAAGGTCAAAGTTTATTTCTTTAAGTCCTATTGTATTAACAAAAATAAAAGAGAAAAAGAATCAAGTGTCCAGGTGCAATGGCTCATGCCTATTATCCTAGCACTCTGGGAGACTGAGGTGGGTGTATTGCCTGAGCTCACGGGTTAGAGACCAGCATGAGAAAGAACAAAACCCTGTCTCTAAAAATAGCTGGGCATGGTGGGGGGTGCCTGTCATCCTAGCTACTCAGGAGGCTGAGGCAAAAGAATTGCTGGAGCCCAAAAGTTTAAAGCTTCTATGAGCTATGACGCCATGGCACTCTACTGAGGGTGACAAAGTAAGACTCTATCACAAAAAAAAAAAAAAATCAAATGATCACCTAAAGTTTAAAATTCCTAAAATGGTCCAATTTATACAACAGTGGGCTACTTCATCAAGGTTTCCTGAGAAGTCTAGGACTGTTTAAGCTAAGCCAGAGGGCACACAATTTGTATCATTGAAATGGTCCAGGGTTAGTCCAATAAAATAAAAATGCATAAGCATATGCACATAGTTATGATCTTTGCCAGTTAGATAACAGGTAAAATCAGACTCAGACAAATTTCCACACTGTGCTAATAACTAGATACAATTGAGATTCAATTCTCAAGTGAGAATTTTATATAGAATCATATTAATCAAAAGAAAATAATGAAACTAAGAGAAAGCAATGGTTATGGTGTCGGTACTAGGGGAGGTGGTGGGGCCATTGCATGCTGGGAAAGTTAGATGAAGAAGGTCTATGGCCTCTCTCCAGTCCTGGCTGTCTAAGATTTGTCCCTAAGTGTGCGAGTGAGCCAGTTTGAGAAGGGGTTACGTTTTCTCTTTTCTGTTTCTTCTTTCACATGGCAAAATAAAATAATGACCAAGCTTTGGGGTGCCCAGGGCATGGATCTGCTGGTTTCCTGGTGGAGTAGCTGCTTCTGTGTGGGAATCATTTGTTCACCAAGTGGCCATAACAACAAACCCAGCACAGTCCATCTCAGCCTAGGCCACCTCCTTAGGTCTCCATCTTCATCACACCGCCACCCTTGTTCTTTGCCCACTGTGTCTCTCGGCCCACTGGAGGTATCAGAAATCCAAATTTTCAGTTTCAGTATTTTCAGTATGTTGGGATCTTACAATGGTTCCTGGCCAGAAAAATTTCAGCACCTCCCACACAGACGCTGGTCCGTTTCCTGTTGTTGGCATCTCTGTACTTTGTTGGTCCTACTCAGGACCAACTGAGTAGGTCAACTTTAAAATGTTCAGAGCAGCCATGTTGTGGAAGGACTCCACACCCTTGCTGATGCCATGGCAGATCACAGGAGGCTGAGAGGAGCAATTGATAAGAGATACAAATTTGTTCTTGTTCGGGGGGAAGTCTTTGTATTCAACCTGGAATCCCTGGACTCTGGAAAAATAGTTCAGTGCTCAGAGGGTGTTGTTAGAGGTCCATGGGGTATGTGGCCTAAAGAGATGTTATTCTTTAAAATGGTCTCGGCTGTGGGTGAGGTGCCCCATACAACAACTCTCAGGCTATCATGGCAGTTACTGTGGCCTTGGCAAGGTTTGGTGCCACCCTGGTGAAATCGTTGGCATGAGGTCCTTGATTGACTCCCACAGCCTGGGCGACCTCACAGGCACCATGGGAAGAATTCTAGCAGGCAGCTGCTGATGGCTGGATGAGACATCCTAAACTCATCCTCTTAATTAATAGTTTCATTTTTATCCCCTGAGCTAGGTTCAAAAAAAGGGTTACTTTTCCTTCATCCCTTGGTTTCGTTATTGGTATCTTTGCTTCTGACTTAAGTCCTGGTTTGGTGGGCTGCGCCTGCTGGACTTTGAAACCAAGAATCTCCATGATGTTCTTGGCTGCATTGGGTTTGGACACCTTCTTACTGGTGCCTGATCCTTCTCTAGCCTGGTTTCCAACCTTCAGCTGCATCACAGACTCCCTGTGGCTGGATGCCTTGCCCAGTGAGGAGCGTGTACTGAGGCTCCTCCTTTTTTGCCTGCTGGATCTGGGCCAGTCTGTTAATCATGTTTATCCCCTGGCCATATTCTGGGCCTGTCTGTGGCTTGGGCTTGGTTATGTTTTTTTTTTTTTTTTTTAAATTCTGGGGTTTACTGTGGATTGCTGACAGAGGCGACAACTTCTTCAGTTCCTCAAGAATAGCTATTGCTGGGGTGGCACCTGGCACCTGTGGCTCAAAGGAGTAGGGCACCAGCCCCATATGCCGGAGGTGGTGGGTTCAAACCCAGCCCTGGCCAAAAACCGCAAAAAAAAAAAAAAAAAAAAAAAAAAAAAAAAAAAAAAAATCAAATGGTGTGATTCACGTTGAAATAAACTTCATGGAAACATCACCAACCCCCACGTCACAAACTAAGTAATGGGCTCGGGGGTCAAACTCCGGTGCCA
>CAUYRH010028174.1:0-20808 GCA_963574655.1 Perodicticus potto
TTACCTAACAAATGCAATCAGTGTAACCTGGTTTCTTGTACCCTCAATGAATCCCCAACAATAAAAAAAAAAAAAAAAAGGAAAGAAAACAGAATTCTAAAATAATTATAAAAAAAAATAAAAGGGGCAGGGAGGCATAAAAGTCACAAGCGAAGAGTGTGGACACTGGAAGGGGTGGAGAATTGAAGTTACTGATGTGATCAGTCTAGCACTGGGAGACATTCTATAGTTCACTTCAGCTGACCCCATTGGATTCATTGACCCCTCCTGCTTTATTCCATGTTGCTTTCTGCTTAGGAAGGACCTATATAGTGTGAGATTCCTTTAGACATGGGTGAAATTATCATTATCCAGGCCTGCCATCCCACCCCATAGGACCAGTTCTTCCTCCCTTTGCTCCCTTTATCCATCAGCTCTCTGAGAACAGAGAGTTTTGTATGCAGAAGGAACCTTCACAATATCCTTCATTGTATGGGAGACCTGAGGTCCAGAGGGTTTAGTAAAAAGAGATCCAAGACTGGTACCCACATGGTTCTATCAGGCTTAGGTCTCTCCCCCATTGTTCCCTCCTAAGCTTTTCCTCCCCAAATCTTCTTACAGGAGGAAGAGATGTCTTATTACACAGTGCAGTTTGAAGTAATATTGGACAGAGCCCCAATATCCCTCCAACATTTTCTTTTTATTCCTTTAATTTGGACAGCCTTGGTTCCTTAAGTCATATATTTTTTATTTCAACTTCATACGTTTATCGAAGAAATACACAGAAATCACATGAGGACAAATGGTAAGTGTATGACTTGATGATTTTCACAAAACAAATACCTTCAAATAACTGGCACCACAGAAGACCCTTTCTTTTCTGCTGTAGTCTCTACCACACTAAGGGAACTGCTATCCTGGAAGGCAGTTATTAAAAGGCAAATACTCTAGGGAAAAATCCTTCTATTTAACTGTTTACTATCTTAGTTATCAATGATGAGCACTCCAGCAGAAAATGGAAACAATGGAGTGTGTGTGTGTGTGTATAATAAAAGTGTTTGAGATTATTGGTCAAGTAGAAGGGCAGACAAGAAGCTTCTAGAATGAAGCACTTAAACTTTCAGATAACACCTGCATCTCCTGGGGGTCTGGTTAAAATGATTCTAATCCAGAGGGCCTGAGGCAGGGCCTGAGATTCTGCATTTCCAGAGAGCTCTGGAAAGATGCTGTTCGCTGGGTCCAGGGAACTGTCTTGGAGGAGCATAGGGGTAGAAGGTCACTGTGTGACAGAACCTCCTGTGTGATGCAGTGTCCTAATCCTACACTGTCTTATACATTAGCCACTAGCTGCATGTGGCTATGCAGCATTTGAAATGTGGCCAGTGTAGCTAAGGAAATACATTTTAAATTTTATTTAATCTTAATTAATTCAACATGTATAGGGGTGAATGTATGGGCCAGGGTAGTTCTTATTCAGTTCAGAATCTCTTAGACAGCATAAGGCATGATGGTTTTCATTGAATGTTTGTTGTCATATGAAAGGAACACTTTGCTAAGTTAGGGCCTGGAAGACACAGCTCGAATATGTTTGTCCCTAGGAACTGCACTTATATCCTGGATAAGACCACAGAGTCTAGAGGATTTGAATGTGGGCTCTGCCATTTATTAAGTGTGTTACCTGGAATCTCTGGGCCTCAGTTTCCTTATCTGTAAAATCAGAAGAAAATAGTGCCTATCTTATGTGATTGTATTTATGCCTAGACTGCTTTAATATCTATCAAGCTTTTAAAATTCTTCTGGAATATACTAGGTCCTCTTATGTACACATGATCTTACCAAGGTGGGACCTTACATGAATTGAGCCTGTGAGTATCTTTACATTCTTCCCACCTCCCCCAAAACTAAGGACTACACTTGAACTCCCAGTTTTCCAGAAGAAGAGATTCTTTCGTGTTGCTGATCTACTTTGGACAACTAAGCCTGGTTGTGTTGTGAATTGTTTAACCTAAATGCCATCCTTCAGTGGGGCCAGTTCACCAGCAAAGGTGCCTGGTGTGAGGAGGAGGAGCTGCTGGAACAGTGAGGTCAGCGGCCTTCTGAACCAAACAGGGTAATGATAGCTGGCCCCACAGAAGATAGGACTGCTAAGAAATTCTGCACCCATGTTTATACAAAACTGAGCAGGAACTGTTTGCCAATGGAATAAATAAAGGAGCCTTCTGGTTACATAAAGCTTCATTGTGCCCCAGTTTGCGGCTGTTTTGGAATTGTTCCTTGGTCTAGGTTTGAAGCTTTGGAGGTCAGGCTGCTGTCTCTTCTTTTGTTTGCTTGTGCTAGATATTTGTAGCATCATTCTTCTCTAGTTCCTAAAGGCCCAAGTGAGAGCTGACCCAGAATGTGACTTCATCACTTTGCCTTAAGACAGCCATGGTCAAATTTGTTTTTGAACCTCTGACCCTGGAATACATTTAGAGTGAGGCAGGTGTGGGGAGAGGTAGGGCTTGAGGCCAGTTTTCTCTGGTGCCCAGAGCAAGGCGAAGCTCTGTTGTTATTATTAATAAAATACATCTGATCATTGAGGTCCTACTATGTGCCAAACATTATGCCAGATATGGCCTCAGGATCTCACAGTAACCCCACAGTGCAGTCAATTATTATCAGATCTAAGTAGTTTAAGTAATACATCATAGGTTGGAAGCTAAGGTGTGCTAGCCCCCAATTCTCTGTGTTTTCTCCACTGTTATGCTGCCTTTCCTGGACTAGAAATAAAAGCAGATATTAAAATTCACTTGCCTATGTTCCCCTGTGTAACCTCATAAACCAAAGTGTATTCTCATGTGGAAAAAAAAATTTAATTTAAAAAAATCAAGAGCAAATTCTCATGACTCAAGATATTTTAATTCGTACAGAGTGAGCAAACTTGCTATACTCCATGCTCATTTTGAACTTTTCAGTAGTATATTAATGGAAAGAAGCCACCATCTCTCTACCCTAGTATATATTTTTTGCAAGCGTTTATTGAGCGCCTTCTGAATGCAATAGCTGCCTGTCAGTCCTGGGGTGGGGGTGAGGGTAAGTGTAACAAGGTTGCAAAGCCCTAACATGGTTTTGACAGATTGATGAGTTTGTTGAGGACCATTTGTCCAGCTTGGGCCTTGGTTTATTTAAGTATAAAAAGCCGAGGTCCCAGAGCCCTCAGAAATTATAGGGTATGGTGAACATGCTGAGAATTTAGGCCCTTGGAGAGAAATTGTGCTCTCTGGTCTCTTCTTTCCTGGGTAGGCTCCGACAGCCCGTTCAGAAATTCTAGAAAAGCTTAGAAAACACATCTAAGACCCTGTCACCCCAGACCCCCACACCATCCAGCAGGACTGAGGAGCTGGAAGGAAAGACAGAAGTAGAACAGCAGTGGTGTCTGACATGGCCCGGGCACCGGCACTGTTCTAAGCAGGAATCATGGAATCCAGGGGGCTGAGAGGGGGGATGAGAGTTTGCAAGTGGCTGGGAAGGGCCATGCCTTAAATCTGGGTGGCAGGATGCCTGAGTGATTTGAGGTTCGCCATGGGGGCCCCTAATTTTCTAATTAGGAGGGCTCGGGGGCCTGCAATTCAGTTGGAAAAAGGTATGTGGAACGTCTCCTTTGCTTGGCTTTTCCTTAGTTTGGTGTTTGTTGGTAGAGGGTTGCCTGCTTATAGCAGTTATGGGGTCTCACTCTAATCACAAAGCTGTCTCTTGGTGTTGTCATTTGACACCCCCCCAGCAGAATGTCTGTGTGCCAAGGGCCAAAGTATCTGAAATTGCATCTTTGACGACTCATTGTGTTACACGGATATATTCTGTAGTGGTGAAGTCTGGACTTTGCCTGTAGCCACCACGCAATAGTCTGCATTATACCTGTTAGTAATTTCTCATCCCTCACCTCCTCCCACTCTCCCGAGTCTCCAGGGTCTATTATTCCACTCTCTATGTCCATGTGGACACATCATTTAGCTCCCACTTATACATGAGAACATGGGGTATTTCACTTTTTATTTCTGGGTTATTTCACTTTAAGATAATGGCCTCCAGTTTCATTCATGTTGCTGCAAAAGATCTGATTTCCTTCTTTTTATATGGCTAAATGGTGTTCTCTGGGGTGTGTGTGCTTATATGAAAATATGTACATATTTATACCTCAAATTTTCTTTATTCAATCATCCCTTGATAGACACTTAGGTTGATTCCATGTCTTTGCTATTGTGAATTGTGCTGGAATAAACATACGGGTACAGGTATCTTCTTGATGTAGGGATTTATTTTCCTTTGGGTTGATGGTAGTGGGATTTCTGGGAATGAATGGTAGTTCTATTTTTAGTTCTCCAAGAAGTCTCCCTATAGCTTTCCATAGAGGTTATACTCGTTACATTTCCAGCAGTGTTTCCTTTGCTCCACATCCTCACCAATATCTGTTATTGTTTGACTTTTGAATCATAGCCATTCTGACTGGTACAGGGTAGAGTCTCATTGTAATGTTTATGTACATTTCTCTGATGATTTGTGATGTTGAGCATTTTTCAAATGTTTTTTGGCCATCTGTATGTTTGAAGACTTATTTATTAATGTTCCACATTTTACCTGTAGGCATTCTTTTTCTAAATTTTTCTTTTCTTTTTTTTTTTTTTTCGAGACAGAGTTTTACTCTGCCACCCTGGGTTGAATGCCATGGCATCACAGCTCACAGCAACCTCAAACTCTTGAGCTTGGACAATCCTCCTGCCTCAGCTGGGACTATAGGTGTTAGCCACCACACCCAGCTATTTTTTCTATTTTTTTTTTAAACTACAGACAGAGTCTTGCTCTTGCTTGGGTTGGTCTCCTAAGCTCAAGCAATCCACCCGTCTTGACCTCCCAGAGAGCTATGATTACAGGTGTGAGCCACTGTGCCTGGCCCTAATTTTCTTTTCTTTCTTTTTTTTTTTTTGAGGGTGAGTTTACATTCAGCAAAATGCATAGATCTTAAGGACACAGATTGAGTTTTGACAAATACATACTCCCATGGATCCGCCACCAGGATGTGCAAGATTTAGAACATTTTCATTTTTTCTAGAAAGTCTCTCTCTCTGCTCCTTTCTAGTCAATCTCTGCCCCTCTATCCAGCCCAGGTAATCACTTTTGATTAGTCTTACCTGTTCTAGAACTTCATCTAAATGGAATCAAACAATGTGCACTCTTCTGAGTTTAGCTTCTGTCCCTTAGTGTAATATTCCGGAGGATCTTCCACATTGTTATGTGAAACCCATTCTTGCTGATAGATGGTTGAGTTATTTCTAATTTTTGGCCATTACAAATAAAGCTGGTATGAAGGTTTGTGTACAGCTCTTCTGTTGGCATATGCTCTTATTCCTCTTTGAAAGTGAAGAAGGAAAATTTATTACCCTTTATCCACCTGTTTCCACTGGGTATCTGAAGATACCCAGTGGTGGGATTGCTGGATCAGAGAGGAGGTGTATGTTTCATGTCATAAGAAACCATCTAACAGTTTCCAAAGTAGTTGTGCCATTTTACACGAACAAGTGTGACTATGTCCCAATAAACTTTTATTAACAAAAACAGGCGGTAGACTGGATTTATCTGTCTCCTATCACTTGTCAGCTGAAGAATGAGAAGTAAAACCCAGCGATTTCTAGGACTTCTCCCATTTTGTCTTTCTGCTGTTGTGCCACATAAAGAGAGGACAACACGAGCTATATAACTTCTTCTTTGACTACCAAATCCCGTGCCAACCCCTCATCTCCCTATATAAAAAGTGAGAATAAAATCTACCTGGTAGTGCTGATAGGAGGATTAAGTGAAACCTTGTCAAGATCCAGGACAATGTAAGGCTTGTGCAAAGATATTCACCCCTCCCCACATCCCCATTGCAATATGTCCCCATTGGTTTTCAGAATTTAGCTCAAGGGACTGGGGATTCAAATTCTACTTTCAATCCAGCACCTGAGGCTTCAGATGACAAGTTTGTGTGTGTCTGGGGAACCTGGCCTCAGAATGTGCCCACTCAAAGACTGGCCTGGCTGCCACAGAGCTGTTTTGCTGTGGCTGGGGTTTGATGTGCTGGGGTTTGAGTTTCAATAATCCCTGCCTGAGACCCCCACATGCCTCCTATGGTTGGCTTTGGCTTTATCTCCAGAGGGGTCATGGTGAATGAAGAGTTTAGAAGCCCTGGGATTCCGTCCAGAAATACCAGTACCTCGCTCCCATTGCATTTTTCAGAAGACATGTTGTTTATTGTAAATATGAATACTCCAGCCTCCCAGCATAATCCCAAGTCATGTCATCTCTGGGAAAAGTGGTGATAAGTGGTGAGAACTTAAGGCTTTCCATGTGCTGGGAATAAAATCTGGTGAATGTACAGGCGTTTTCTTCTATCTACTATAATTGCACATCTTCATTGACTTCTCTTTCACTTTCTGCTATGGAGCTGGCCAAAGATGAGGGTTGGTATGCTGATTCCTTCAGCCCTGCCCTGTGTGGCATTTTGTTTTGCTACTTTCCCATGCTTGTTTCCACAGGAGAAAAAAAGCAAAGAGATTGACATATAGCTACCCTGAGGCTAGATTGTCACCGAAATAGATTTCTCCAAATAAAAATAAGAGCCATTTTTGCTTGCAAGGCCTTGCAGTGAAACAGAGTTAATAAAAACTGCATGGGAAACTCACATCGCAGCTATAAAAAAATTAAAAAATAGAATTCTTAGCTAAAGTCAGCAGTGATTGTTGGCTCGGGGTAGAAATTGGGGAGTAAAACATTCTGAAACACTCATTGAAAGTGAAGAGGGAAGATTTATTACCCCTTATCCATTTGTTTAACCCTTCAGAAGTAAAGTGAGAGTCACACTTGCTTTGAAAGTTATTAAGTCCTGGGATTTTCAAGGGTAGGACAGACCATTTTCTCCTTGTGGATAATAAGCTGCTACAAATAGAAAATAGGGCCACTTAACTCAAATGTGAATGCAAACGCAAATGAACAAACACAAAAAATAAAACTGCTCCAAATGAAGACTTGATGAGATCATTGGTGAAATATTGCTAGGATGACTCTTCCTTCCCCTGTAGCCTCCGTCTCTGTGTGAGTATATCAGTGGCGGAGGTTAAAGACTGTGTCCCTCCAGGCTGGAGGGCAGGGACACCCTTCATCACTCTGTAATCTCCACCCTCTGTGTCATCATCTGGAATATCTTCTGGAACCCTGAAGGGATTGTTTATTTCCACAGCTCCCCAGTGGGGAAGGGTCTTCCTTCCAGGATCTTTCTAGCTCCAGTGTGAGATGCCACTCACACAAAATGGTGATTGATTATCTGAGAAATTCACCAGCCATTTGCATTTGGGAGTTACCCAAGTCACTACCCTAATGGGAACCTGAGGCCCCAGCTAATTCTCACTTATGGTTATAAGCATTAAAGGTCACACTAAGACAAGCGAGCATTTAGCCCCTGGCTGCTATGGGGAATTTATAAGAATATTTAGAAGTGACTCAGGGTCTTTTCTTTCCCTCCCCTTAAAGCGTATAAACTCTGGTCATTTTCACAGGTTTTTGCTAATTAATACCATCACTGTGGAAATGGGGGTTGTTCTGCAAACAAGCTGCAACAAATGGGATTTTTATTGCTGGTAGAAAAGCCTGGGGAATAATTAGCAGATCCGTGGAGATCTCTTGACTGTGGGCATCTGCATGGTAATGGCCAACCCTGGAGATCACTCAGGGAAATGGGGTCGGGCTTTCCACCTTCGGGCACATTTATATTGTCAGTTACAGTCTTCAAACTGCAGTTGGACAAATGTGGGAAAATATTTTGTGAAATGCTAGACAAATGAACCTCATGTTGACCAATCTCAACTAGGAAAACTGGCTCTGCTTTGCTAAGTGTTGTACGGCAGCCAAGACTTGCAAGTGAAATATTTTGATATCTTGTTAAACTTGAGTCCCTAGAGAGAGGCACGCACACACAACACACATGATCGACTACTGTCCTCAAGGTGCATGGCTGGAGAAGATAGAGAAATGACAGACAGATGGGGACGGGGGGGAGCAGAGGTCATCTGGTCCAAGTTTCATAACCAAAGGATCCTTGGAGAGAATCCAGAGGGATCTACAAACTTGAATGAGAAAATAATTACATTTTTGTTTTCACTAACCTCTAATTGACATATACCATTTCTTTCTATTTCAGATGAAGACAACAAAATTGAAAAATATCAGCTATACCAGAGGTTCTGACACAGCAAAAATCAAAGGTCTTCAAACCACATCACAGTGTTGTAGATATCTCAAGATATCACCTATGCTAATCACGTCTTTGAAATTATAGTAGTTACTAGATCCACTATTAGATCTTATTATTTAGTGTGTTATTGAAGAAAAACATGTATATTACTATATCACACATTTAAAACTATTTTGAGGACTGTATTTTGTGTAATTAGCATTTTTTTATAATTTTATATATTTCTTTCATCTATTCAAAAACATTATTCCAAGAGGAGGGCTTGGCCTTATCAGACTGTCAAAGAGGTCTAGCATACATGGTTCAAGATCCTCTTCTTATGACCGGGCTTGGTGGCTCAAGTCTGTAATCCTGACACTCTGGGAGGCTGAGGTGGGAGAGTTCCTTGATCTCAGGAGTTCGAGACTGGCCTGAGCAACAGTGAGACCCTGTCTCTACTAAAAATAGAAAAATTAGCCAGCCCTTGTGGGGCCAGCTATGTGGGAAGCTGAAGCAGGAGAATAACTTGAACCCAGAAGTTTAAAGTTGCTGTTAGGCTGACAGCATGGCACCCTAGCCCAGGCAACAGAGCAAGACTCTGTCTTTAAAAAAAAAAAAAAAGATCCCCTTCTTGCCCAGTCTTTTCTCTTTATAGTTGAGAAGATTGAAGCAGGTTGAAGATTGAAGATTGAAGAGAAAATGTCAGAACCTGAGATCTTACCTCTAAGTCTCTTCTTACCTCTGCTCTGCAGGAGAAGAAAAGTACCCTTGGTAAAAACAACCTGGAATAAATATTTCCTCCAGACAACTGTAGAATAAGGGAAAATAGGCAATTTCGTGTTAGCCAGGGAATATATTTCCAAGTTCAAATATACTTTTCTACCTTCATTTTAAAATGTGGACATTGTCAAGTTAAGCGCATATTATTGTTTTTAAAAATTAACACGTAGATACAAAGAGGCAGGTTTTATTTAAACAGCTCCACAGAACATATCGTATGTTATTGTCGACATTCCTAGCAGCAATTTATCTCCTGCATCTTTAGGGGGATTTAAAATAAAAATTTTCATTTGTCAGCACTCAACCTGTCAGCATTGAGAAGCTTGGCGTCAGGCCAATCTAGGTGGGAATGAGTACAAATGTTTTGGTTTATCAACTTGGTTCATTATCTAGAATGAGATGCATTAATTATTCATGTGGGCACATGTACCTCCTAGTGAAAAAGATAAAAGGCACCTTAATTTCAAGTAGTCAGTATCTGTTATGAAAGCTAAACTAATCTTACATCCTGTTGTGAATATCAAGGTGTAAGAAATTCAAATAACTTCTCTGTCTTGGGGATTCAATGGAAGACAGGTTTCCTTAGAGCAATTGATTTGATATACTGTGG
The DNA here is from genome assembly GCA_963574655.1 of Perodicticus potto. NCBI lineage: Eukaryota > Metazoa > Chordata > Mammalia > Primates > Lorisidae > Perodicticus > Perodicticus potto. Next base: position 9,609 of record CAUYRH010028174.1, read on the forward strand.
TTTTCTAAATTTCATAATTCATGAAATTGTTAAGTGGTTTTGGATATTATTTAATTCAGTAGTTCTCAAACCTTTAGATTTCTCAACAATTCTTTTTTTTCCCTTTAGTACTTTATCAGATGCAACATACATATATGTAGATACATTTGCTCATCTATTTTAGCTTTAACATTTTTATGTTTTAACTTTTCATTTTGAAATAATTTCAGACATAAAAATGTTACCAATATAGTACAAACAATTTCAGTATGCCCTCAACCAGACTCTCCAAATATTAATATTTCCTGTAACTACAATACAGTGATCACAATGAGGAAATTAATGTAGATACTACCCGATTGTCTCCACTACTGATCTTACCTAATTCAGGATTCCACTAACATCCTTTCGTTGGTCTAGAATTCAATCTAGGATTACTTGTTGTGTTCAGTTGTCATCTCCACTCATTCTTCTTCAGTCTGGAACATTTCCCCAGTCTTTCTTTGTCTTTTGTGATGTTGCACCTGAAATAGTTTTGGCCAGTTATTTTTTTGAAAGATTCTTTTTCAGTTGTGCCCTTCAGCAGGAATCCCACAAAAGTGATTTTGCCTCCTTCTCCTCCCATCCCATCAGGAGACACGTGAAGTTGATATCTTATAATTCATGGTATTAACTTTGATCACGTAGCTGAAGGTAGTGTCTGGTAGTTTCCCCCCCTATAAAGTTACACTTTTTTTTGGTAATTATAAGTACTTTGTAGGGGAGATAATTTGAGACTATGGAAAAATCAAGTATCTCATAATACTTTCAACCACTAGTTTTAATCAATGACTCCTGCTGGAAACAAATATCGGGTGTATTAAAAGTTTATTATAGAGAAGATTCAATATTTAACATGAAGTCCATAATTCGCTTTTCTTGAGGTTTTAGATTGGCTTTTGTAATTACTCATTCATTGCCTCACTGCCTTCTTTTCTTTCACTGTTTACTCAAAGTTATTATATAAATGCCATGAGAATGTGACAGTTATGAGTGTGCCCACAATGTACACAGTGTGAATGTGCTTGCAAGATAGGTGTGGTGATTCTTAAAGCTTCTTGCTGGATTTCAAATATTTAAAAGTGCAGAAAAAGAGCAATATGAATTCTTTTGTGCAGGAACATAATTTGATCCCACCCCACAAGTACAGCTATGCCTTCAAGGCTACAACCCTTAGTAAGTACACACAATATTGAAAAAAATCTTCCGTGTTACAGAGGCATCGAAACCATATGTTCCATGCTATACTCTAATGCTGTCAAGGTGCAAAGAGAGAAAATGTTCTGATTGAGGAATTTTTGCCATTAACATGTGGCCATCCACGCCAACTATGCTTTTAGCTGATTCTAGGTATGTAGAAGTAAGCAGGTGAATAAAACACCTGCCTCAGCTTTTACCGAGTACTTTGGAATGCTCTAGAAGACTCTGAGATTTATCTGGGCCTCCAGTAAAGAAAGAAAAGCCTACTTGTTCTTGGAAAGCATAGGGCCAGCTGGTAGAAGACCTCAGTCTAGGGCAATCCCCCAGAAGGTGAATGAAAATGAACTTCCCACAAGACTAATTTTTTTCAGGGCCAACTCCTTTAAAAGTGTGGACATACAAAAAGAGATATTGCTATAGGAGGAATCATTTTTCACAAACCTTTAGCAAGGAGGTCATCTGCTTTCAACTTCAGTTTGTCAGAAGCCGTTCCTGTTCGTAAGTCTTCCTATTCTTAGAAAACTCAAGGGCTGCAAACATGACATCTCCATCATCTGTCCCAACAGTTGTTACTGTCAAAACTCTTTCCTGATGTCACCTGCGGAACTGCATCCCTGAAAATTCAATCTTCTAGAATCCAGACATGGTGGTGGTGCCAAAGCTTTTTCTTGACCTGCGTTCACCAACTCTGTAACCAGATTCCCAGAAGAAGACTTGGAGATGTGATGATCAAGGGTGTTATGAATACAATTTTGGGAGAGAGCAAAATTTCTAGATGACAGACTTCAATTGGCTTTAAGATCCACTTAAAATCCAAAAGGTCGTGACAGCTGAGTTCCGGCCAAATCTAATAAGTGGAAATGAACAGGGTTTTATGTAAAACTGTTCATTTGGGTCAGAAATGATTTGCTGGCACAAATACAGATCCAGAGAGGAAGCAAATGAACAAAAACAAAATCAAACAAAGCACAACCTTGGGAGTTTTCATTGCAAATAAACTCAAGCTAGAAATACAGAGCAGCTAGAAATATAATCCTTCCCACCCACTTCCTTGGGGGTCCTTGAATACAGAATTCCCTTGCTGGAAAGTGAAGACCTTGACCAAAATGTTGGGGGGGGGGAGCATTATCTTAATTTCTTCTGTATTGCAATTTTTCAGAAACAAATGGCTTTTTTTTTTTTTTGGTTCGGGCTGGGTTTGAACCCACCACCTCTGGTATATGGGGCCATCACCCTACTCTTTTGAGCCACAGGCACTGCCCAGAAACAAATGGCTTTTTAAAAAAATAAAACAAAGTAGCAAAACAGAGAAAAATAAAAGTCAAATAGGACTCTCAAAAAAAGTAACAGTAAAGTGATCAATTTGGCAAATGGTTTATGCATATGGGAATTAAGCTTGTACAAAGAAAAAACATGTCAAGGGCTGTGGGTATAGAAAACTTAATTTAATGATATTAAAGTAGAAAGGTAGATGCAATATTTTTCATCAAATTAACACTAGCAAATACTCTCTTGATATGCCATTTCTTGTGGTCAGTGCCACAAGTTCCAAGTGTGAAATAGCAGATTTTTGGGGTCTTTTTCCCATCTTTGCTCACTTTTATGCTTTTGTCCAAGATCCACAAACTATTCAACTGCAGCAATGAAGAATGAGAAATGAGAAAAAGAAACGTTAGTTGTGGGGACATCAGAAAGGGTTTCTGCAAAACACAGAGAGCACATTTTCCTCATCCTGAGCCCAATTCTCTTCCATTGTTTTTCCTTCTAAATATCCCACATTTACGAATGTAGCTTGGTATAGCCATTACGGAAAGCACTGTGGAAGCCCAGAGAAATTACCGATGGAAGTACTGACGCCCCAGCATTCCCTCTGGCTGCACCCCCGATGGACATGGAGTGTGCCGCCATCTTTACCCCACCTTGTAAAGGTGTCTGCACTCTCATGCCTGTTGTAGTGTTAGGTACAACAGCCCAGATATGAAAACCACCTAAATGTTCATTGACGTGGAGGAAGAACATGTGCCGTGTGCGTGTACGAGGATGGACAATTAAGTTTGTGAACTCCTCCCAGGCCGAGTGCTGCGGGCCTCATTGCTGAATATCACTACTGTCGCCTTCCTAGTCCCCCCTGGGGAAGCTGTGGGCCAATGCCAGTGCCTCACCCACCCCTCAAAGCAATTTTGAACTCTTTTTCTGGAATGGCTGTCAGAGATGTTATCATACGAGGTCTGACAATTAAGTTTACAAACTCATCCTAGAAAAAGTGCGTTGAAGAGTGGACACTGGCATTGGTGCAGAGCTTCCCAAGGGGAGTACTTTGAGGGTGACTGTAGTGACATTCGGCAATGGGGTTTATAGCAAGAGTTCACAAACTTAATGGTCTGGCCTCTTATACACAATGGAGGATTATTCAGCCTTAAAAAGGAAGATTTGCCATAACATGGGTGGACCTGGAGGACTTATGCTAAGTGAAATAAGGCAGGTAGAGAAAGAAAAATATTGCATGATCTCACTTATATACGGAAGAGTAAAAGAACTCAAATACACAGAGATAGAGAATAAAACGGTGAACCCTGAACTGAGGCAGGAAGGAAGCGGAGAGGTGAATTTCAAAGGATATAAAAACAGCAGAAATGTAGGATGAGCAAGGTGAGAGATCTAGTGTTTGACCTGAGGACTAAAGATGATAAAACTTATTAAAAATTTTTGTCACACAAGTGGCTTTTGCCTTCTCTTGTCACCAGGAAATTAACTATGTGACATCACATAGTTAATTTATAACAAATATAGCAATCTGCTTCGCTAATCATTTTACTATCTACATGTATCCCATAGCATCATGTTGTAAACTTAAATATACACAATAAAGTTGGTTTAGAAAAAATTCCACCTTTCATTGAGGCCATCCAAGCAGCAAGCTCAGGAAAGAAAATCAAAGCTGAGGACGTGCTGGGACGGCCAGGGGGCAGCCCTAAGAAGGGCACCTGCTGGTCAGCAGACAGCGACATTTCTGCAAAAGAGATGTCTGCATAGAAATAGGTTGCATGTTCACAAAGGTGTTTGATTTTTATTTTGAAGGCTCCTGAAGAATGAATTAGGACTTATCTTTGCGCTGCCCCGGCCCCATGAGAACTGAAGCTGCAAAGCCGTTGAGGAAGCCTCCAGAGTTTTCTGCCTCAGCTCATTGTAGTCCTGTAAGCAACAGAGGGTTAAAAGCCCTGCGATTATAGGACCATAAAAATACACAGTGACGTGTGGTCACACGCAAGGTTTAAGACTGGGAGTGAACCACATAAAGGAAGTCTCTATACAGGGACCAAAATACAATTTTAGTGAGTGACGCAGCAGCTCTGAGAGGAACACGGGAAAACACCCAACCTGGAGCCTCTCCTGAGCCTCAACGCGTGTTCTGCAGCTGAAGGATGCACGGCTGTTAGTCCCTGTGCCTTCCCATAAGTTCCTTCTGGGGCCTTCTGCGGCCATATAAAATGCAGCCAGTAAAACAGGTTTCCGTGGGAGGGAGGTCTGGGAGTGCCTGAATTTCCTTCTTTTTTTGTTGAACAATTAAGCAACAAAAGCAGTCTGGGAAAATCAAAAACATTGCAGCGCTGGTCTTGCCTTCTGTACATGTCAAGGAGGGGGGTGGTGGTTGTCACCAGTTGACTCCTAGTCTTATACTTACTTGTTGGCTAAGTGGAATTAATTCATTTGCTTTTCCAGAGTGTGGGCTTTCTTCTGTCCCTGAAGATTCTCTTCTTCTTCCTCAAAAAGAATCTTGGAGAGTAGAAGGCAGATTGGCCATCTACAGTTATTTGATTAGAAGACATGATCTTAGTTTAATGAACAAATTATTCATTCAACATGAAAAAACATAACATGCAATACACCCATGAACAAGGCGTTCAAAGACACAAACGAACAGGCGATCTCAGTGCGTGGACATGGTCTTCATGAGTCTTGATGGAAGTTTCTTGTAGAAATCAAAAGAGGAGCCCAGGGAGTGAGTTGGAGTTCATCAGGTGACAAGGGACAGGAGCTGTTTAACTGTTTGTTTCCAGGCAGAGGGGAGGCAGAGGGGAAGCAGAGGGGAAGGCCTGCCTGTAGGTGAGTGCTTGGCAAGTATGAAGAAGTAACAGGACTATGACTGCCACGTAGATGGGAGTGGGCTGAGTCAAACAAAGAGGGTGGAAGCCAGATCCTCGGGTCAGTGTTGGGGTTCTTAAGCACTTTTTGCTTTATTATTATTTAAAATTGGTGCATAATAATTGTACATATTTATGGGGTACAGTGTGATATTTTGATGCCTGCATACAACATGTAATGATCAAATCAGAGTAATTAGCAAATCCATTGCCTCAAACATTTATCATTTCTTTGTGTTGGGAACATTCAAAATCCAATCTTCGGGCTGGGTGCAGTGGCTCCTGGCTATAATCCTAGCACTCTGGAAGGTGGAGGTGGCTGGATCACTTGAGCTCAGGCATTTGAGACCAGCTTGAGCAAGAGCGATACCTTGTCTCCACTAAAAGTAGAAAAATAAGCCAGGTGTGGTAGAAGGCACCTATAGTCCCAGCTACTGGGGAGGCTGAGGCAAGAGGATTTGCTCAAACCTGGGAATTTGGGGTTGCGGTGAGCAATGATGCCACAGTACAGTAGCCAGGGCACAGAGTCAGACTCTGTCTAAAAAAAAAAATCAAGACAAAACCAAAATGCAATCTTCTAGTTACTTGAAAATATACAATAAGTTATTATAAATTGTAGTTATCCTACAGTGCTATAGAATATAGCTTCCTATCTAGCTGTACTTAAAAAAATACAATGTATTTCAGCGGTACAAGTTCAATTTTGCTGTATAGATACATTGTATGGCAGTGGGATTTCAGAGCACCCCTCACTCAAAGAGTGTACATTGTACCCAATAGGCAATCTTTCATCCCTCACCTCCCTTCCAATCTCTCACCTTTGGAGTCTGCAACTCTGTTCTTCCACTCTGTACAACTGCCCGTGCCCATACCAGCTGTACTTTTGTGCCAGTTACTATTTGGGATCTTACTCCAAGAGCAAAGGGTTAGCCAAAGAAGAGCTTAAGCAGAAGAGTGAAACACTCTAATTTTGAAAACTCTCTCTGGCTGCAGTGTGGAAGATGGATTGGAGGTGAGCAAGACCCGAGAATAGACCCAGTGAGAGGGGAGAGAGGGTGGTACTGCTCCTACCTTGGTGCTGTCAGGGTGGGTGGTGCTGTTGGCTTTGCGTTGGGTGTCAAACTTAACGTGTAGCCCCCTGACACCAGCAAGGACGCATTATCACCTCTGGCAACTGTGAAATATCTGGATCTTCTCTGAAACCACAGCCACCTGGGGGTTAATATTTTGTTGGGTGAAATAATTAAACTTAGCTTCAAGTAAGAAATGAAAGGGAACTTACTTGTTCTATCATATTGGTGTCTGCTTCATCCTTACCTTCTGAGTTAGTCTTCACTGCAGAGTCTGAGAGAATGGCCCTGAAGGAAATCTATAAAGCTATTTGTAGATTTAGAAATACTAAAAGGCAGGGAAAATTATCCAGTGATTCATGTTCCTGACCCCTCAGAATCCGGTTATCCCAGGCTCCCAGGTTACAAAAGATCTTTTTGCATCTACCATAGTCCCTGAAGGTGTAAATGTTTGGTGATGTGCCCTTTTAACATGAACGCATCCAACAAGCACAAACATTGTTTTTGACACAGGGAGAAAGTTACCACTGCGGGATCGTTAGCATCAGCGGGTGTGGGTGTGTTTTGGAGAAAGAGGGCACACAGCCCTCCTGAGGTCACAGGGCCCAAATGGAAGAGGGGGCTGGTGACAATTCATGCTGGGTCCTGTGAATTATGGGCTGTGTGACTCAGAGCATTGGGGGATCAAGCCAAATATAAATACATAATGCGTGCGGCAGGCTGACGGTGTGAAGTGGGCCCTGAGTCAGTGTGGGCTGTTGTTATGAGCCATGGTACACAGGCCATGTGCTAAAAGACATTCAGTGGTCAAACTGCCGTGGTGGGTGGCTGTGTGGGGTGGTGATGAACATTGCATGGGAAATGTCAAGGTGGGAGACCCATTTTTAGCACATCTCCAAGGTCACATGGTATGACACAGACACGGGGACCCGGAGAGAGAGAGCACAAGACCCCTCCTGTGTCTTCAGTCCACATCCACTGAGGGTAGCCCCGTCCACCGCAGAAAAGGTTCTGGGCTGAAGCAGAAGCTTCCACTAGTTTGCTTCCTAGCACTTGTCTCTTTCTGGGTGTTTCAGAGATTTCCCAGAGCATTTTATGCATTAAAAAAGGGCTGTGCAAAGGCAAGATATTGCTATTATCGTGTCTCCAACTGGGGACGTGGTCCCTATAGATGGGATGTGTTGGAAACACCTCAGGCTTTTCCCCCCCTTCCCTCCCATTTTTTAAGTGCTCATTTATGGTTACTGGTTTGTTTCTGGATCCAGAGACCAGTCTCCGAGTTCTTCTTACTTGTACCTTGTCAATATCCCCAGTCTCACTAAGACTATCCTGAGAGACCCAGGCAGTGGTGGGAAGAAAAGGCAATTCTCAAGTCAAAATGTGAGACGATGGAAAACTGGGAATCTCGTATAGATTTTAGTTTAGATACACTATGGGCGGGGGAGGCAGAGTCGGTGAGCGGGAAATGAGTCCCACGTGCCTTGGACGATGATGATGCTTCCCGGTGGCTGACCATGTGTCCATGGTCCTCGTGGTTTCCATGGGGTCTTCATGATGCCACCTCAGTTTGCCCTCCCAGGACTCACTTCTTGTCTTTCATTCTTGTAGTTGAATATTTTGGGTTTATGGGACAGAAATAAAAAATGCAAGCAGGATACCATGAGCATGGTGAACATGAAAAAGGTGGATGATGCTGACTGTTGGCAAGGACATGGGACAACTAGAAGTCACTCATCCTGCTGGTGAGGTACAAGTTGATGTGATTTCTTCGGAAAAACACCTGAAAGTATCTATTGACGCTGAGCATAAGCTGCGGTAAGGCTGAATCAGCCCACTTGTACGTGTGTGTGCAACAGAAATGCATAATCTAGCCACCAAAAGAATTTAGTAGTGTTCAAATGTCCCCAAACTGGAATCACCCTCACGCTCCAGAAATAGAATGGATAAATACATTGTGACGTGTTCACAAAATGGGATGCTGTACAGTATTGGGTGCAGCCTCTAATTCTAAATGACATGTGTTAATGTAGATGAATTATCTATATTACAGTATATCTATCTATAACACAGTAATCTAATTCTAAATGACATGTGTTAATATAGATGAATTATCTATGACAGTATATCTACATATACAGTATATCTGTCTGTAATCCAGTAATCTAATTCTAAATGTCATGTGTTAATATAGATGAATCTTATAAATGTTGAGCAAAAGATGCCAGGCACAAAAGAGCAAATGCTTTATATAAAATATGACAGCAGGCTCCCCTGACCTGTGCTGTTACACGTCAGGATAACAGTTACTCCTGGGGAATGGTGACCAGAAGAAAGCATTACTGGGGTGCTAGTCAGGGCTGTTTCTTAGCCTGGTTGCTGGTTACAAGGTTGTGTTCAGTTTGTAAAAGTTTGTTGAACTGTAGGCTTAAGTGCATTATCAGTATATTGTAGTTCAATGAAAAGTTTTTTTTTGTTTTTTTTTTACAATATTGGCAAGATTAAGTTTATTGTTTCTACCACCTTCACAGCCCTGGACATCATTAGTTACGTTTGTCTAACAAAGCTGGCCAGCTGAGCCCATCAGTTACAGACAGTTCCTTCAGTTCGTACGTTTTGTCATTTCATACAGCAAAGAGCACTTTCCCATTAAGATTTCAGGATGGGATGGTCAATATCTTTATCTTAAAGCTAGAAATATCACCCCATTAGGCTGCTGCAAATATCAACTGACATCTTGCTTATAGAGGGAGGTGTTCAACACAGGGACAGTCTCAAATCCCTGATTCGACCTGGAATCAGGACACGGATGAAAGACCAGACAATTGCTGAACGAGTTATTAAGTGCTGGGCAGAGAAGCTCATCATATGCTGTATACGTCAGCTTATTTCACCGTCTCAACCCTGGGGGTAAACATTATTTCTCTCACTACCCAGATAAGGTGACTGAGAGTCAGAGATCAGGGAGCAAGGTCACAGGGCCTTAGGGGACAGGCTGATACCTGAACATGGGCCTGCTCCATTCCAAAGTCCATCCCTCAGGAGCACCCTGCCTCTCAGTTAGGTAGCAAACGACTCAAGTTGTACTTTAATTTCTCTAAACATAGTGGTTTCCTTCTGAGGTAGGAATCATCCATTTAGCTGGCCCCAGGGTACCATTTCCCTTGTTGGGTTGGCTTAGTGGCAAAAGAAAGTTTGAATGAAGTGGGTGGAGAGATCCAGAGAACAGCAGGGGAGTCTCACGGGACCTTGTGATTTGGGGTTTTCATTGTGGCAGTTGTTATGCTTTCCAGTAATTGCATTTTGAATAAATAATTATCATTCCTGTGGAGGGGTATGTCTGCACCCTTCGACTTTCAATACTTATGGACTTAATTTATATGGTTTATCAGTTAATTAAAACATACTTTCCTGTTGGTCAGGAGTTTCCCAGGAGTATAATAGCAAACAACAGTAGATATAGTAGATGCAAATTTGTTAATATCCACTTTCACCTCTGTTGAAAGAATAATAAAACGTCCAGGTACTACTTAAAAATAACTTTGACTAAAACAGACCTAGGAGCCCAGTGCTGATCCTTGCAACCAAGATATGATGTGGTCTGCCTTCTTTGCAAATTAGAGTTTTGCCAACATTGATTGGCCTGATGCCTCTGACAGACACACAGAGAAAGACACGGGGCAGAAAAGTGGCAAAAGAACCAATATATGTGGTGCCAAGCATCATTCCAGATACCTGCAATTCATGTCATCATTATTTTTAACTTTGAAAGAGAAACTTGAGGTCATAGAAGGCAAGAATCTTACTTAATGCCGCAGAGATATTAAGTGGCAGAATCAAATTGAGGTCTGTTTCATGGGTAAGCAAATTTTTTTCTGTAAAAGGGCCAGATACATCTTTGCTGGGCAATATGGTCTTTGAAGCAGTTCCTCAACCCTTCTGTTGTAAAGTGAAAATGGTTATAGACGATATACAAGCAAGCAGATGTGCTTGAATTCCAATAAAACTATTTATGGACACTCAAATTTGAACTTATAGTTTTCATGCATCTTATATTTTTTGAAACAATGTTCAACTGTTTAAAAATATGAAGACCATTTTTAGCTTTTGGGTATACACAAACACATGGTGGGTCGTAGCTGACCTGTAGATTAGAGTTGGTTGACCCATTTTTTTAATCTGATTCCCAAGCTCATGCAATCTGTTTTGACTTAGCAGGTTGTTTTATCTAATGTTTCTTGGAATAAAAACCTCCCTGCCAGTAGACTTGGCTTTATGCGCAGTCTGCTTTGACTGTTAAAAAGAGATTTTTGTATGCAGTGGAGGGATGGTGTGTGTGTGTGTGTATGAGAGAGAGAGAAAGAGAGAGACAGAGAGAGAGAAAAGAAAAGGACAAGAATAGACAGAAAACACATTAATTTTTCCTCTTATTCCAGCTAATAGACAACAAACTTCAGTGATATTGACCCTTCCATTTTCAAAACCTAGGATATCTTTTTATTTTTTATTTTTTATTTTTTTGAGTGCAAATGTCCTTATGATAAAATTATTTATTTTCTTTTGCATAGATACTATTAATGGGATTGTAGGGCCAAATGGAAGATCTACTTTTAGCTCTTTGAGAATCCTCCATACTTCTTTCCAAAAAGGATGTACTAGTTTTCACCCATCTCTAATTTTAGGACTTTGTGATGTGGGCCATTCTCATTGATGTTAGTTCATACCTCAAGGTGGTTTTGATTTGCATTTCTCTGATGACTAGGGACAATGAGC